>WPIO01000012.1:5842500-5882500 GCA_009760855.2 Cristatella mucedo
AAACATATTATTATTATTATTATTATTATTATTAAGAAATGTAGTCCTCTTAGCGCTCTATATAAATGTCGTATCGTTCTTACTATTGTTAGATTGCCAAGAGCGTAAATAAACACGGAGCGGCTTCTGAATGGAAAACTAGATACTCGCGAGCAGCGAGATATTCGTGCACGAAACTCTCGATGGGCGTGTGGCGAGTACGCTGGGTAGTAGGCGGAGACGCTGGGAGGCTCGAGCGGCTTCCGCCTTGCTCGCAACGCTCTCCCCGACCGACCGGTCCGGGATGCTGCCTCCTCGGCTGTGCGCGCGCATCGGCCAAGCAGCGATCGCTAGCCGGCCGAGGAAACGCGCGAGAATTCTAGGCGGCGCGCCCGCCACGTCAGGACGTTCTAATCGGTCCGGAAGCAGCGCTCCTGCGGCGCAGACTGCGCGTGACTCAGCGGCGCGCGCGCGCGCGGTAAGCGGCTGAAGCCTGCTCTGCAGTCCGCTTCGCTGCCGCCTGCGCCGGCGCTGGTCGTGAAGTTCAGCTAGAGACTCCTACGCTCCGGTCGAAGCCTTGCCTGCTGAGCTCATTTGCTCGGTGCTCCGCTCGCGGCGGCGGCAGCGCGCGGAGCGGAGCCGCCATAAAACAAAGGCGCGCCCGTCGGCCGACCCCGCGTTTCGCCTACCGCCGGCTGGCACCGCCGCCCGGCCGCCCGCCTCCAGTCTCCGGCGGCCGGCCGCGGCTACCTGCAGAATTAATCAGGATAACTAATGGTGTCATAAAATGAGTTTCGCCATCTAAATCAGTTGCGAGCCCGGCGGCGGCAGGTAGAAGTTGATCAATTGTCATGCAGACTAATAAAGGGCCGGTTGCGGCAATTAAAGATAATAGCGCGGCTTTCCTACGCGCCTCCGTCGAGCGCCCGCCTCGTCTCGTCCACCTAGCCAGCTCCCCGTTCTCCCCGCCGCGGCGGCGGCGGCGGCGGCAGAGGGCTGGGCTGGAGGAGCCGCCAGACGGAGCCTTTCTGAGAGCTCCCGGCAGCCACCCCTGCGCTCCCGCTGCCGCCCGAGTACCCGAGTATACGCGACGGGACGCTGCATGTCTGCCGGGGAGCGTCGTGCGAGCGGAGAGAACTGGGCTCGCCGAGGAGCCCGCGAGCGCGCGTGCGCTCGCCGCGGCCGGGTTCGCACTCAGCCGACGCGCACGTGGACTCGCTTCTCGGCTGGGTTGCAGGAAGTCACGGCCATCGCGCCCACCTGCAGCGCCGCGGCGAAGTCGGCGGCTGGCGCGGCGGCGGCAAATGTCCGGGGAAAGCTTATTGTGCCTCCGTCATCGAACTTCAAGCTTGTACTGCGCCGCTTGGAACGCGATGAGCATAGCATTGGGAACGTTAAAGACAAGCATCCTTGTAGAATGAGAGCAAAGGGCAAAGGGCGAGCGAAATAGCGAGTTCCGCTATCTGAAGGCGCTTGGCTTTTCTTGGTTCTTTTTAGCGTTACTAAGGCGAGCAAAGCGCGCTGGTTTGGCCCAGGTGGTACGGACATTTCTCCCCCGGACATTTCCCCCCCTGGGGTAGGACATTTCCCCCGGGTATTTCGTTTAGGGTTTAGTGTTTAGGGTTTGGAATTTAGGGTTTTTAGGCTTTAGGGCTCAGGGTTTTTAGGGTTTAGGGTTTATAATTTGGGGTTTTTAGGGTTTAGGGTATAGGGTGGGCTGCGCCTCCGCCACCCAAATCCACCCTTGCTCGTATTCCGCGCTTTAATTAGTGTGTATTAGGGCGTAACTAGATCTCTTGAGCTCGAGGCGTACTCAGTTGACCACTGAGGCTCAGCGCTCATTTGCAGGAACGCGCGGCACGCCGTAGTGCGCGCCCGCTTTGACGGGTAAGAACGAGTGCCTGGCGGCGTCGAGCGGGACCGAACTTCGGCGGGACTGAACTGTATAGGTCGCCGCTGCCGCAGCCGCTGCAGCCGCCGCTGCAGCCGCCGCCGCTCGCTTCATTAGAAACCATCCTTCAAATCCATCCACTCTTCTAATTATACTGAGCTGATTTTGTTTTAATAGAGCGTTAACTTCATTTGATAATATATATATATATATATATATATATATATATCTGTATTCTTAGTTATACATTCATTAACTTAGTCGGAAATGTCCTACCCCGGGGAAATGTCCGGGGGAAATGTCCTAGGGTTCACCAGGGGAGAAATGTCCGGTGGGAAACGTCCAAGGGAGAAATGTCCTGCAACTTGGCCCAATGATTAAAGTGCTCGCGCCGACCAAGGCCTGGCCGAGGTCGTGGGCTCGAGCCCGTGGCACATGTGAAGCGCCTGAATGCATATTAAGTTCTGTTAGAGCGCTATACAAATGAATTATATATTTTTTCACTACGGCTTGGGTTGTATGCGAACTTTCTAGGCATTCTTTTAGTGCCCAAAAACGGAGTTGGAAATGAGTACTGAACGGGTGAACCTTGCCAAAGGCCAATCGAGCCGACTGTTTATTAGACGAAAGATATTTTATCAGAGGCTTGTTTGTTTTTACCAGCATTCCCGCCAGCCGGTAGAGCCAAACCAGACAAACGGCACGAGCCACCACTGCTTCCGGTATCAAGATCGTATTCGACTTTGCGACCGACACGGAAAGCTTCGCCGCCATCATACGGCAATGCTGAGCCACTTCGTGATGCACGTGCAAAAGGCACGTTTGACCTTTTCCGTAACAATGCCACCGCGCCCTGCGTGAGTCAGTTATCAGTCACCTTAAATTCTGGCGGAACCACCGATGGAGTAGGCAGGCCCAATTACGAGCGCACATCTTTAAAATCAATTTTTTTTCTGTTCTTGCGGTCGTGATATTTCGCTTAATGTGTGCATGCTGTTATGACGAGGTAGCTGAACGCATTACACGCTGCGAGGCCGTGCGCGCGCGACGCGATTCATCTTTCTGCGCTGGTTGAGGTTCGTAAAAGTTGAATTATCTACTGGGAAGGAAACGCTGCCGAGCGGTCGGTCTCAAGTGCTCTCGCCTCTGTCCAGAAAGACGCGTTTTCTTGCGACAGAGGGTAGCGAAGCCCTTCTTTTCCTAACCACCCGGTTTCAGATTCATTAGTGTGATCCCGTTCACCCTCGACTTTTGAAAGCCGCAGCGAGTGACGAGTGAGCGCACGGAGCTCGCGAGGATTAAATGGTGCGGCTAGAGCGGGAGCAGGCTTGCGCTTCGCAAGCCTTCGCCGATAGGAGCTATTTGGCGCTTTGCATTAGCGAAGGCCTTACGGCACCGGTGCAGATGTGGCACAAAATTGGCAAGCAGTGCGTGCGAAGAGCACATCGTAATGGCAAAGGGTTGGTCGACAGCTAGTGCAGTAATGAAAGTGCAATTTCGGAGCTGGGCATGAATATGAACTGTAATTCAGTAGCATAGCATCCTAGGAGCACTTGATCTCTACGTAGGCGCTTAAAATACGCCACAGGGCTCTAGCCCTCGACCTCGATCATCAAAGATGAGCACCTTAGGTAAGGCAATTGCTTTTCACGACCTCGGTCTTGAGATCATGGGTTCGAATCCTGCTTTGGGCGATTCCTTATTGCCGCTAAATCAGCTAGTAATTTGTTTTTGGGCGGCGATCAAACGCGGGCGCAGGGTTACACCAGCCAGCCTTGACTAGGGTTTGATGACGGGTCGGGACCATTTACACGACGCGTGTTCAAGAGAGGGCTGCTGGCAAGGGATGGACGCTCAGCTGAGGCGAGTGACTAACCAGCAGCGCAACCCAAAGAGATAACGATGCACTTGATAATGGACTTGATAAAGCGCCCTCAGAGAACTTAATCTCTCTCTAGGTGCTTTACATTTGCTGAGGCTCAAGCAGCCAAGGCAAATGAAAAGCTTTGGCGAAAGGAATGCATGAGCGAGAAGAATTTTTCGCGCGATGTCGTCGGGATTAACTTTCAATGGCGAGGCTCTCAACGAGCTCGCAGCGTTTGCGAGAGAGTTGCATTCGATGGCAGGTGCCCTAGGGACCTTGCCCTTCCCCACTGTCCCCAAAAAAGCATTTATTTACATAGCGCCCTAAGAGAGCTGAATCTCTATCCAGGCGCTTCACGTATGCCACAGGGCTAGAGACCACGACCTCGGTCGTAAAGGTGAGCACCTTAACCCCTGAGCCTAACCACGGCAGCATGTGACAAGCAGCTAGAGGCAAGGCAGGACGTTGCTCACTGGACAGACACGGTAATGCTCGCTGTGATGAACTGACAGTTGCAAGGAAAAGGAGGCAATCTCATTAAGGCCGAACCTGCCACTCTCTCACGGCTAGTGACTTGTAGGTGCTGCATCAATGCACGCGGGTATGGCGATGGCTGCAGGAACAAGACAGCGACGAAGAACGCTCCTTGACCTTAGCATAAGCAAGGCCGTATCCATAGCGTAGTCTATTTGATAGCAGCGTAGGGTGACAGGCGTTCAACAGCGGCCATGGCGTACACCTATGGCTTCGCGATCTAGCAAAAGTTAATACAGAGTCGGGAATCAAAACTGACTGCAAATATCAGGCGCCAGCTTCTATGCGTGTTCGGCCATAGGTTATCACATAATTGGTTCCTAGCTATTACAGTTCAGGAACCATGAATAATGATTATCAGTCATAATCTGGCTGATTTAGCTCGCCGCCGTTCCAGCCGGACGAAACGTAGGGATATGAAATTATGTGCACGTTTTTTGACATTGTGTACAAACTGAATAAAGGTATATTTTAGAGCGACTTTAGGTCTTGTATGATGGGATTGCAGATTGGAAGATTTGGGCTTAAGCTTCGAAAAATTGATCCACAAATTTCGATTACAAAAGGAAACGTTCGTACCATTAGCCTGACAGGCGGACAGGAGCTCAGAAACTCCTCGCTTCTTTTCCAGTGTCGCTGCGGTGGATGTGAATGCGAAATCTCTAGGAAAAAAGAATTGGCATCGTCTGCAGACTCTGCTAGAGCTCAGCGTAGAGCAGGAACTAATCTGGACTGGAGCCCCGTCGCTCGTTCGAGCAAACTAATATGCGCGGTCTATAAGTGTTGATCCGAGCTAAACCAATGTATGTAACAGGAGCAACGAAGTACGAAGCATTGGAAAGTATGCTTCGCACCCGATGGAATTGAATACCAGCACAAATTCTGTGACGACCAAAGGTTTTATGTTTCCAAAAGCTTACTGCATTGCGAACGCGTAAAACCAGCTGGTTCGTTTTTTCCAACATCTTAATTTTGACGGCTCCATTACATAAGCTGGGTCATTTGATTCTCTTATGCGTCATCGCGAATCGCCGCAAGGCCCGCTTATTTACAGGCCTATTTGCTGGGCTTCAGTTAGATGATTACTTGCGTCTGGGTAATCCAGTTTGGCAATTCAAAATATTCGGAAATAAGTTGTTTCTCCTGTGTCAGAATAATAACCGGGCCATATATTTAGGTGCTTACTCCTGGGGCTAAGAAGTCTACGTAATAACCCGACAGACTCTCGTGTTTGTATACTTAGCAAAGACGTATCTGTCTGCCCGCAGCTTTTTTCGGCATTCCGAGCTTAATGTCACTACCCCTTGTTCCAGTCTGCTTTCCACGCAGCTTGACTTTCCGGAATAACTAGAAGTAGGGTTTAGTGAGCACGGAAAAGTAGATTTTACGGGTATATCAATCTTTCGGCATCTTGAAAGCCGATACAGCTACGACGTTGCTGTCCTTGCGCAGTGACCGCCAGTTTGTTTCGTTAGGCTAGCGGAAGACGTGCAAACTCTGAATGGCAACCCTTGCCTCTTGGGCGCCATCCCCAAGAGTCGCGAGCGGCTGTAGCCATGCAGACACTAGCCAGCACAAACTTGAGTGGGAAGACGGTAGATCTAAACAACTTTCCATTATTATTATTCGATACGAGACCTTCATATAGTCCTAAGTAAGGTAACTATAACGGCGGTTAGCTACTTCAGCCGCCTCATTCCCACAATAACAGTGGAAGAGCGGCAGCGGAATGCAAGCCTCTCACATTGGGCCATGGGCCATAAAGTGTTGCCTGCAGCGAGGCTCAAGCCTACGATCTGGGCCATGAAGCGAGAATGCCTGGCTGCTGTGCTGTGCTGAGAACAATGCGAGCGTGCGTCCTTTATAGCCTAGAAGTGTGCGATGACTGCGCTCTACTTGAGTCTGAATTCAGCAGCGCTAGTAGTACTATTGAAGATATATCTGAGCCTGCTTTTTTAAAGCGAAATGCTAGTGCCCAGTTGCTGAAGTTCTGTAACATGAACGCGAACGGTTTTCTCTAGGAATATAAATAACTGGACCGCACTCGAGTAGTTTACATAGCTCGATCTCTTCTCATTTCGCCTGAAGTCCCTAAACCGCGCGTGATTTTTGTCAGCCAACAGAGCAGAGTTTCTGCTGTAGGAACCTATTGTTCTCTCAGAGCCCCCAGAAAAATAGAGCCTGGCTGGCGTTAGCCAAGAATTTTGGCAGGACTTCCTTCTCGGCTTTTCGTACAGAGTGATATATATTCATGCAACTCTTTCTTCTCAGAGGCGATGATATTTTGGCGAGCTCGCATGCCGGTTCTGGCACCTTGATGCCAGCTGATATACTTCTCGACTTGTTTTCTCAAGTGCTCTCCAATAATTTCTTCTTGTTGTTAGTACAGATATGCACGCTCTCGATATCCCCCAACGAACGCATATCAAAATCCCCTGACTAAAAGTGTGCTAAGCAAAACGTCCAACTTTAAGGGCCACCTGATATTCATGGCTCGAGTAAGCTGCTTCCGAGAACAATAAGCGAGTCCTTGCGTTGACAACTACAGATAGCTTGTCCTCGTGCAATTTGATTCGACTGCTTCTAGTCAGACATCGAGCTCTGCCTGATTGAGCTGCTGATTGTAATTGCAATTTATTTGAAGGAAAGAGCTCAGTATGAGGTTTCTGTATTTTGCAGATTTGACCGGCATTCTCCAGTATCTCGCGTCAATTTGCTGGCCGACATTTGTCAAAATCTGTCCCCTGAGCAGAATCCTGTGCATTTACCAGAAGAGAATCGGGTCTGAGAGGGAACTCGCTAGTCGCCCTTCCATTCAGCCCTACGAGAGGCCACTTTGTGTGGCGGTGACGTTGCGCCTACAGAGAAGCTGCGTATAATTAGACAGCTTGTCGCGATCTGGTAGCAATTAAGGCCAGAGCTGCTACAGATCGTACACGCCCCCCAAGCGTTACTGGAGGCAGAGATGCACGCTAATTATGCCGCGGGCTACTTGCATAGGACTGGATTGTGAACTTATGAAAATGACGCAGCTGAACAGAAAAAGCAATATTTCGACGATGCTATGCTGCTACGCTTGCAGCAAAAGATCATCGCGGTCGCCCAGCGCCCATGGTCGACGGCGCGGTCTGATGGAGGAAAGGTCGCCGGGCTTCTATTTCTACCTCGCCGGTGCTTACGTTATCTGGAGCCGCTGCGGGCGATCGAGAGCGAAGCCACCGCGGGGTACTTGTAAAAATGCCTCGCGTTCCTTTCGCTCAAGCGTCCTGGTCGACGGCATGTCGTAGTGAAGAGTCGACGAACAAGTCACGCCTATAACCTCGAGAGCGCAGCCGCATAGCTGAGCGGCGGCCAAGTCAAGCTGAGTCGCCAGACTTGACCTGCTTGACGCCGCGAGTTCTGCTGCGACAGAATCTGTCGAAATACCACTTCTCATTATCGCCAATTAACGGACAGGTGTTATACACGTGCATACGCTATATATGTTATGTAAGTATATATGTCATACTCGCTGTAGCTGCAAAGATGCCAGATCGATGCGCCTTACTGAGAGCAAAAAATCTCTGTAGCCATCTCCGGAGTCATTGAGAACAGACAAGAAGCCCCAGTAACGTGCGGGCTACGTCTTTCAATATTTACAGGGTATATTTGCTTGGCTATTGAGGTTCTCTATACCTATAAACTGTAAATATATGCTTACTGTATATACTGAGTATTGTAAGTTTACGTACTTAAAATATGTAAACATATATCCATATCTCGTGCTAAACTCCAATTTCAAGATTCGCTTCTACTACAATAAAAGAATAATTACATGAAATGCCGAGCTGGTTTGGCTCAGGAGTTAAGGTGCTCGCCCCAATCAAGGTCTGGCTGAGGTCGTGGGCTCGAGCCCCGTGGCCCTACGCGAGGCTTCTGAGTATCAATAATTCATTTGTATAGCGCCGCAAGTGAACCCAATCTTTATTCAGGCGTTTCACATATGCCTCGGGGCTCGAGCCCACGACCTCAGCCAGACCTTGGTCGGGGGGTGAGTACCTTAACTACTGGGCCAAACCAGCTCGGCAGAGATTAGGTTCTCTTAAGGCGCTATACAAATGAGTTACATTTGATGTTTTAGGCTATAATGTTCAGTATCTGGCCATGGGTGTAGAGGTTGGAGTCGCGCTTTACCGGATCAAGTCACATGAGGAGCACCCATATATGCTGATATGCGCGTTGGGGTGTCGTCGGTCTCTTAATTGTTAACATCATATATAAAGGCTATTCATCATATATAAAGACTATTGTTATCAATTAAGATTATTATAAGCAATTAATCAGAGTGCAGATTTCTTTGACGGTTCGACGTGCAATTGATCAGCGCCTTCTTTAACTTGCTGGTTGGAGCGAGCAGGGTGGTTAATCGCTGGGCAGCCAGCGCAGGCACAGGCGAAGTGCCCTCGCGGTCACTTCTACTGCCCCTCCTTGAGCAGAGCACCAGCTGACTCGCGTCTGCTGACTCGACCGGCTGACCAGCGAGAACGCTGAAGGCGCACTGCACCGACAAGTGAGTAGCAAGCGCCGTCTGCAAGCGGCAATGCATTCGTTTGGTTGAGCCGCAGTGCCTGCCTTCACGGTTGCAGCCTTGTTCCTTCTCCCGAAAAAAAACAGCGAGTCTCGCTTTGTGGACGCGACGGATGCCGCGAGGACTTCTTTTCCCCTATACAAGCTCGGGTGTTGGATCGGCCTTATTTTGTGTACTGCTTCGAATTTCATTGGCTGCTTTCAGCTGCCTTTCTTTCCAAAAAGCAGACGCTAGCTCCAGTGGCGATGCCGTGAGTGAGATTCGGTAGAGTTGCTGCCGGGTCAGCGAAAAGCCCACGACGAGAAGCTGAACTCGAATCGGCCAATTTCTGCCCCTGGTTCTTAGTCCAGGGGTAAGGTGCTCGTTCTTCACGACCCAGGCTAATGGATTCGAGCCCTCCATCCGGGCGATCCCTTAGTAGCCACTGCGAGCGGTGGCGGTAGCCGTTAAGGCTCTCCTGCAGCTGTACAGACGAGGCCGCTTAATCAGCTAATTTCCTTTTCCGAGTCACACAATAAAGGTATGCCGTGGCCGAGTACCGCACTAGGCGCATGGATATGAGCAGAGCGCGTTGAGCACGATGCCAGAGCAGCCGTACATCCGGGTCGTGATTTATCGCATAAGGAGTCGCCGCTGCTGTAGCAGCTCTAGTTAGCCGTCGTGTCATTGACACCACTACCGTGGAAGCATCGATAGCAGCAGTCTGGATAGGCGGGTACTGGTAGCCCTGGCGACCGATCTCAAGTTGCGTACCGTCGGTTCCCGGTGCCTGACTTCACATTCCAGGGCTCTACCGCAGCAGAAACAAGTAAACACTGACCACTGACGTCATACGGAGCGACGATTTCTCTAGAGAACTGGCAAAGTGTCAGGAAACAGTAGCCATGCTTCTCTTGTTGCAATGCCGTAAACTATTTGCAAGAGCAGTCTGCTGGCTGTGGCCTTGTATCATAAAGCACTACATTCTTCGGACTCAGTGTCACTAAGCAACGATGCACGCACTGCACACGAATGACTTCATAAGTGTAACGACCAGGCTGTACTATGCTGAGTTGTGCTATTTGCCATGCAGCCAAATGATAGCACATCATTCGCTGTCAGTACATCCTTTCTTGCCCCTTCATCATAGCTCCCTCGCGAATTACCTTATGCGCCATTTCTATCCATCTACACGTCTTTTATCTATCAGTCTATCTACATATTTTGTTCTTTCTTAGGTGTCAGATCTGATTATCTGCTCAGAAGCGTGTACAGTATGTCAGGTGCAGTGATGTGCATTGATCGTTTTTTAAATGAAACAGTTAGTTCACCCGTACGGCGCGATTCGCCTAAATGGCTTGTGGGCAGACGGTGTGCCACGTATAGCCACTACGAGTTGCTGGAGTCTGCATGCTATATACATTTGAACGTTGCTGCTACTGCTACTGCTACTGCCGCACTGCTACTCCGTACTTTAGTCAACGGTAGCGTTAGCCTTGGGGCTTCAGAAGGTTACAGAAGACTATTCTAGTTCATCTTGGATAGCGGCGAAACGACGTCGACGCTTCACGTGCCAATGTCTCTCTGAATAAGTTATCGGCGCCGTAAGAATGCTTCGCTCTCCAACTACTCACATTGTCATTTGAGGTGGGTGCTGGAACACGAGTAGTCTTCTGTAAACTTCTCAAGCCCCTAGGCTAACGCTACCGTTGACTAAAGTATGGAGTAGCAGTGCGTACAAATGTATATAGCATGCAGACTCCAGCAACTCGTAGTGGCTATACGTGGCACATTGTCTGCCCACAAGCCATTTAGGCGAATCGAGCCGTATGAGTGAACAAACTGTTTCATTTAAAAAACGATCAATGCACATCACTGCTTCTGACATATTGTACACACTTCTGAGCAGCCAATCAAATAACAATAGAACATTCCACAGACGCTGACGTTTGACGCTTTTTCTTATGCAAGTGCGCCATTCAACCTAATGGGAATTTTTATAATTGCGTTTTTACTAGTCATTTCCGTTAGGACTTATCTCAATATCTCAATCTGATTTTATCCCAGGCTATTGAACTGTCTTTCCAATTCTTTCTTCTTACGTGTCACCTGAGACGAGTCTCTCGTCCCAGTGGTATTATTCTTTCAAACCAGTTTCATCTCGCAGCCTTACTAAGCAGTATCTTTTTGCACGTGACTGAAGTGAAGGATGGGTGGTATGAGTGTCACTCGCCCGCCGCACAGTGATTGGCGAGTACAAAAGTGTCAACTCATATCTGATTATAACAATTAAACCAATAGCAAGACATCTTTTTATAGAACCCTCAGAGAACTAAACCTCTTTCTAGAAACTTTAAACGTGCTGTAAGCTATGCATGTTAATGTGGTTAGTTACAATAAGGAACAGCGTCGGTATGCTGAAACAGCTAAAATACAGTTCACAGTGACTCAGCGCATTATGTTAGGAGAAGATGCTTTTATAGCTTCTATTTAAATTTCGTCAAGGTAGGGGGTGATGTGACATCATTCGGGAGTGAGTTCCAGGCTTTGGAAGTATTCAACGTAAAGAAACAATCTCCAAAAGACTTTTGATTGACTCGAGGCACAGCTAAACGATTTGAGTCGGAAGAGACCACCGGAACGACATGAGACAAGCATAATTGCTAAGTTTTGGAGCAACTGAATGCGCCTTATTTCACAGGCCGGAGGACCTGGGAGTAGTGGGTTGCAGAGGTTGAGATGAAATGTCACAAATGCATGGACCAACACGGATGCTATATTGCTGTCTGAGCACGGCTACATGTTTAAAACGAGTTGTGGCGGCTTTAACGTCTCGGGCGGAACTAGGTCGCAAACGCAGCGCTCGTAATGGTGCCGGTCTTAGCAGCCGATACGCACGACAAGTACCAGCGAAGACCTGAACCTCGGAGTTACGTTGCAGCACCAATGCACGCAGGTACATTTACCGTAGCGGAACACGGTGGCAGATACCAAGTGTGCGAAAAACCTTAAAATTAAATTAAATACTAGCTGATTTAACAGCCTCTTTTGTATAGCGAAGAAGAGCCTTTAAGGCTATCGCCACCGCTTGCAGTGGCGATAAAGGATCGCCCACCGCAGGATTAGAGCCCACGATATCGGGACCGAGGTCGTGAAAAGCAACCGCCTTACCTAGTGCGCCAAAGGATAGCAACTCCATATGCATGGCGTGAGACGGCAAAGAAATGACTGCTCTAGCTGCCCAGGGCACCGAGTAAGAATCTGCTCACGCTCTACAGCTCTCCGTGCTCGAGAGATTGTGCAATCGCCATCGCGTGCACCAGCCTTTGATATTAGCTAGACTACGATGGCATGCGTAGCTGCCACTCCCGCCAACGCGCAGGGCGGGGCGGGGGGGGGGGTCGGGTGGGCATCAATTGTGGACTCGCTCGTGCTCTACGCTCCACGCCAGACAGATGGAGAGAGCTGAGGTGCCAATCAAATTTGGGCAGCTTTGATTGGCGCTGCTTGTCAGTGATGAGAGGCACGTGCCACTCCGATGGAGCCTTGCTGTCCATCGACCCAATTTCTTTTACAGCAATCCTGGGCCTTTGAGGCTATTCAGTACGGCCGAGCATGCAAGCCCACACAGAATAGTCTTCTAAAAACTAATACTTTTCGAAACCGGCGAGTGTCACTGTTATAATCTCTGTCAGTGTAAGCGAGTTGAAGCCTAAATAAAATGTAGCCATGCCTTTGCTGCCTATGAGTCAAGCAACCCACTCGAACTGGCAGCTGGTCAATACCTGGACGTCATAAACAATCCTTGCAAGACATACGTAATTACCAGAAAATTTCCAAAGAATCCTTGCAAGGCATACGTGCTTACCGGAATATTTCCCATTCACATTATCTTTGTTGACATAAGTACTTTGACATGCATACCAGTGGTTCGTGGTTCCTTAAACTTTAATTAATGTGAGCCTCGTTGCATGGCCTTCTATCTATTGTCTCATCATTTTGTCACAATTATTTGGGCACGTGTGTCCTTGTTACTACTTTCAAATTTTTGTCAGAGTAGAGAGTCAGTGTGTGTTGTAGCGACGTCGAGATGTTGACGAATGTCGGACTTTCTGGAAAAACTGCAACTGCTGCTTCTCGTCAATTTCGGTCTCTTTGGCTAGCTTTTAAGAGGCCTTTCCTGATATTACTTGGATGTTATTTGGGTGTCACAAGTTTCACTGCTTTCCAAAAGCGTCAATTTTTTTCTTTGTTTAATTCATAGCTGCTGTACTGCTCGCGTGTAGTATTATTATATTATTTGCTGATGTTTATGCTCGGGCGTGCTAATATCTAGGTAAACTAAATGAGCGACTGAACAATTCAGAGAATTTCAAATATTTAGCTCAATAATGGAAAGGAAAACTGAATGAATGCGTATAATAAAAAGATGTTATTACATGGCGAAATTCACAGTATGTAGAAAATCAACACATCACTTATTTCGCAATGTAATTTATCTCCGTCTGTAACTCCACAAAGCCATAAATACTATGTGGGTGTTACGCTGGAGAGTTTTGTATAGCGCACTCATAGCCTAAGCGGCTTTCGGTACGCATTTGGAAGCCAAAAGACTTCGTCTCACGCAACAAAGACTAAGTGGGAAGCATAGCAGAGTCAGGAGAGCAGTTGATATAGTGAGTAGCATGGAAGTAGCAGCTCAGAACCGCTGGAAAGGATAAGCCATAGCCGGCAGCAGGAGAGAGGTTGTCATTGCGTGAGAACTGTGGAAGTGAGTTCCACAGTCTAGGACCTGCAGAGCTAAAGCTTCTGTCGCCAACGGTCTTTAAGCGGAGAAACGGAACATCTAATTTATTGTCCGCACCGGACCTGAGGGCTCGAAAAGTCTGAAACTGGTGCAGCAGCAGTTCAGCTAGGTACGAAGAAGCCAAGCCGTAGCGGGCCTTGTGGGTCAGCATAAGAACTTTGCTCTGAATCCTTTACCCAACCGGCATCCAATCAGGTCTAGTAGAATGCTATTCCCCCTAATCATCTAGCCAGCTGTAGTAGAGAACATCAGCTGGCAGCAGAATCACTTTAGAATTAAATAGTTACGAACTGATCTTATGTAACAGCACTCTAATAATGACAGCACTAATAATGAAAAAATTAATAAGCAGCCACTCCTAAAGCACTCTAGTAGAACTAAATCTCTATCAATGCACTTGAGAATTCAATATCAGAGAAACAGTGACGAAAGTGTAATGATATGCAACGTGTTATTCTTAGAAAACCCTAAAAAAGTACACTGGCATCATGATTAGGTCAGCACGCGTGAGGACATTAGAAGAGACTCGGAGACACCGGTTATTAGGACCAATGGTTAGCAACGCGTAATAAATAATGCATATGTTGCATCGGAATGTGCAAGGAATGCACACAGGAACCAAAAGAAAAATGTATTAATAATAATAATACATACGTAGTTCATGTAGCTCTCTGAGAGAGCTCGCCGCAAGAGAATTAACGGGAACTGAGGGTTTGTGATGTGCGCGGTCTGAAAAGCAAAGAAGTTTCACACTTAGGCTAGAGACACGCTAAAGAAAACATGAAGACACGCACGACCACGGCCTAGTGAGACCTCTGGCTATTAGCATGAACTGATCCACGCGCAGGTGCATAAGCGCAAAGCGTGCTGGACCGAGCAAGACCACGTTCTCTTGGGGGCGAAGGTCAGTGGACCGCAGGGACAGCAGCTGAGCGGATCCGATGCATCGTTAGCTGAGACCTAAATAATGAAAAGTCAAAGCAGCTGTTGACAGAAGCCATAAGTGAATTCCTGACTTTTCGGAGCCTACACACTCTAAGGCTCGATCGCCGGTCGATCTCAGGTGGAGTTTTCTGTTAAGGCACGTGTTCCTGCTATAATTTTTGGACTTCCGCCAGGTATAGGAGTGGCCATGCTTTCCTTGCTGCCGGAGGCTTTGCGGCATACGCCGGACATATGCAGCGGCAGCTGTTTGCGTTCATATATTTGCCAAGTTTCTTTCGCATCTTATTAAAGATAGGCTAGAAAGAACTAATCACTGACTTCTTCAATGAAGGCAAATGCTGGTTCCTTTATTGTTTAGCTACATCTGCTAGTGTTGTTGATAATTCGCTCACTTAGGGCGAGTCATTACCTATGCTCGTCTGAGGTCGAATCGGCTAAGACGGACGTTAAGCCTGCCCCGGTGCTGTACTGCAGAGAAATTAAGGAGACACACGCCCCCAAGCGAATTTTCTGGCGCGAGGCATCGCACGGCGAAGCGAGTTCGAGGCCCTGCCTTACTATCCACTAAAGCGCACTCGCATTTCCCGGCCACCGTCATCTGCTTTACAGTGACTGGCTTCGCCTCACTCTGTTAAATAAGTGCTTGTTTAATCCTTACGCAGTGATGGCGCTATGGCTAACGGTCCTTGCGGCAACATGTTCGCCTCCTATAACCCACATTTATTTCAATCGTGGCTCTGAATATGAGAGGCGACGTGCTGGAGCACCTGAATAGGAACGTTGAGCTCAGCCGTTCCTACTAAAGCCACGCGGGCTGCCCCGGAGAAATTGAACCGGAAGTAAAAGAAAAGTAAAGGTCGACTGATTTAGCAACTCATTCAGTTGCATAGCGGCAGAAGAGCTTTGCTGCTATCACGCCTGCTCTTGCAGTGGGGCAGTCAAGGATTGCCCGCTACGGGACTCGAACCCATGACCCGGGTGGCAATGTTGCGAGCACCCGACCCCCGAGCCAAGACCCAGGTAAGCAGCAGCAGCAGCGGCAGCAGTAGCGGCAGCGATAATGGCAGCCGCGGACTCGAGTAGACCCTGCAGCAAGGCCTAGTAGGAGCTCCCTGCCACAGCCCCGCCCCCGCCCCCCCCCCCCCCCCCCCCCCCCGGCCCGTGCCCCCGCCCCCCCCCCGCCAAGAGGCCTGAGCTCAAGCTCGCCGATCGTAGGCTGCCCACTGCACGGTCCGACCAACTATAGAGTACACCGGCGGTGGGTCATGCAGCTGCAGAAAGTGTAAATGCGCTGCGCTCTAGCGCGATAATGCCCATGCCCACTGCACCTGCAATTGGTTAAGATGGTCTGAGGCTTACCGGTGTCCTTTTGATGTGAAAAGCGATCCGTGGCTTTGAGCCAAAGTAGTACAGGAAATGACGCGGCACACTCTTTCTGGCTCGTTCTCAAGCGAGGCAGTGCTAAGGCTGGGCATTTTAAAAATTGCACACAGAAATGGGTGAACGGCGCGCGATAGGACTGAGCCAGCAAAATTATTCTCCGGCCCGCAGGTGCAGAAGAATGCGAGAGAGTTTTGTCTAAACGGCGTGAGCTGCAATTGTTTTAAAATTCACACAATGCATATACCGTAAGAAAATTCTGAGCGTATGTGTGTGCGCGAGCGCACGCGCACACTGCGGGGCATCCTGTCGCGTAGCCTGCAGGTAGACTTACATCGCTTTCACATAAACGCAGCCCGTGCCATTCTCGCGACCAAACGTGCGACTGAGCCGCCGCTCGGGCAGCGCTTGGCGAGCAAACTATCCTGGCTGCGAGTGAATCGTACCGGCGGCGAGTCAAGGATGCTCCAGTGCAATCTTTCTCCCTAAAACGCACAAGCTTCCACTTCTGGGTGGCGGACGACCAGACGAGATGCTAGGAGGAGCTGATGCGTGCGATTTGCCTACCCTACCTTCTTTTGGAGTGTTCGCAGAATTACTGCGATTATACCCAGAACATCCTAACGTTGGATCGCCGACTTGCGTCCCTCCTGCGAGGAAAAACATTCAAGGTCGTCCAGACTCTTTTCCAATCCTGAACTGGTAAAGAAACGTTGGCTGTGAGCTCTCATTCTATCTTGTTTTTCGAAAGGCGCGGAAAGCAACTCGAGGCTCAAACGCGGCCGGCGCCGGTATGAGCCAGCGAGTGCATTGTGCGGCAATGGTGAGTTCGCTCGCTTGCAGCCGCCGCGATGGTCTAGAAATAATGGCGCGGGCAGGTGAAGCGCCACTGAGTTCAGAGGACACTGCTCAAAGCTGACGACCCCAACCGAAGTGGCCGCGTGACTTGTCGACTCTGAGCAGCCGGGCCCAAGCAAGGCTCGCGGTCACGCCGACCGGCCGCTCGGCCCGACCCCACGCGAGGCCAGAAACGGCAGCTAAGCGGAAAGCTGCTCTGTCGTCTGCTGCGAACTCTTTCTAAGTCGCGCCATTTAGCACTTCTCTCTACCCCGCCGGTCTAGCCCGTCGACCCAACGGGATGGCGCTCGCCGAGACAACCTAGGCGCTCGCTCGCACGTCGCAACACTACTGGCCTGATGCTGAAATGTACGTAGCAGCGGGCGATGACGTCCGGAGCCTGCGCGCTCAGTCGGATGCGTGCGCGCGAGCGCGCATGCGCAAGCGAGCGAGCGCATGCAGCCACGGGCGCCTGGCGAGTCGAACCGCGCGAGCTCGCCGTCCGGGTCACCGTACGGGTCAGCCTCGGCCGCGGCGCTAGAGCGCTATTGCGAAACGGGCCGGGTACTCGGGGGTGCGGCGGCGGCGAGCCCACTCTGCAGCGCTCGGAGGCGCACTCTGCTGCGCGCAGTGGCGACGCCTCGCGCGCAGGTCGCCGGAATCGGCACGCCTGTGTCGTAGCCATTGCGGCGGGTGCCGCCCGCGTCGGGGTCGCGCCCGCCCGGGCAGGTGGCTGCCTGCGGCGACGCGACCACCCACCCAGGGCGCGCATCGCGGGAGCCCGATCGCGGCGGCAGCGGTGGCCGGGTAGGGCGCGCGCGTTGCCGCGGCCCGCGAGCCCACCGGCAGCGAAGCCGCCCGCAATCGACGAAACTGGATTTCGCCGGCACGACGTTTGTTGTTATGCAAGCGCGCGAGCGGCGCGCAAGTCATGACACCGCGACGTCGGTTACACGACTCGTCGCTTAACCGAGGAACTCGATACGGGCGAGCGGAGAGCGGCCCGCTTAGCTGAGTATACGACCGAGTCGCCGGCATTAAATTATTTAGTCTCGCGACCGCTCGGTCGCTAGACAGAAATAAACCGGGAGATCGCAGCGCCCGCTAAAGGAGTCGTCCTAAGTAAGTAAGAGGATAGCTGACCTCATAATTGGCTCAAGTAGTTTGAAAATAAATAAGCCTCCGAGGATTTGCGTTATTTGTCTAAACACGATTGCAGTAAAAATGTCAGCAGCGCGGGAATCGGGCGTCGGGCAACGGGAGGCAAATCGCCGCGAGATGGAGCCACCGGACCGAGCGGCGGCCTCGACGTTTCCAATTAATTTGCCCAGAGCCGTCGTCATAAACAACCCAGCGAATGCGGAGGAGTGGGCTCGTCGCTGCTGACTCGGACTAATGACCCGTTTGGTATCGCGGGTACTTCTGCGTTGCGAAATGGTGGACTGGGCGCGAGCGTGGTGCACTGAGCAGCGAGCGTGCACCACGCTCCACTCGGCCGGCGAGCGCGCGAAAGTCGGCGATCGCAAGTCGAGCGAAATGAAACTGCGAACGAAGCGTTTCGACAACGTTCCTGCTGACTGGCGGTCCGAGCACGCTACGGGTGCAAAAGTGACTGTGCCCTACAGAGAAGGATGGGCGGAGGAAGCCGTTGGGGTAGCGAACGTGATGGACGATGGAAGGTATGGAAGGTGATGGACGATGCAAGAGAAGAGGATGATGCACGCGAACGCCAGCAATCGAGGGAAGAAGGAACTCCCTCGAGGGGGGTAGTCGATGGGACGGTAGTTGAGGATGCATTCGCACAAAGACGAAAAGGAAGGGGAGATGAAAGCCCCTTGGAGTGACTAGGCAGCGGGCTAAAATGGACAGGAGACGAGAAAGTAGCTCTAACTGCGAGACAGAGGGTGAGATTGAGAGTGAGAGTGAGAGATAGTGACAGACAGACGGACAGACAGACAGACAGACAGACAGACAGACAGACACAGACAGACAGACAGACAGACAGTCACAGACAGACAGACGAAGACAGACAGACAGACAAGAGAAAGATATACATACAGACAAAGAGACAGACAGACAGACTGACAGGCAGGCAGGCAGACAGAGTGAGAGGGCGCGAAACGGCGGCTGTTGAGAAGTCGGCGACATCGCCGGAAAACCCTGGCCTCTACGTGACCAAAACTATCGGTTTGTAGCAGCCCAGGCTGATACAATTCGTTGGCGCAGTGGCAGATACGACGAATCTTGACCTCGCGAGCTCTCGAGACCTCGTGAGCCGGGGACAAGTTCTCGCCGGCCAAGCACGCCGGACTGCAGCAGCCAGACCAGCTGGGCCAGACTCGGTGCCGCTCGAGGTAGCTAAAGCAGCAATTGGACCACTTCGGGTAATCCGAAATGGCTGGCCCCCAAGGCTTCCCATAGTCAGGATATACTCACTTGCGTCGAGGTTTTGTTTTCTTTCTGCTAAAGCTACGGGAGGGCGGAAACTTTTATCTGGAAGTGAGTGACGCTGGCTGGCAGCGGGATGCTATCTCTACAGCACCTCATTGGTGGCCAATGTGCTGCTCGGCAATGTGCTGCTCGGCAATGTGCTGATTGGCTGCGTTGTTCAGCTGCGTTGCTCGGCTACAGGATAAAATCAAACTAACGCGGCTACCTACTCAAATAATCAATACGCCTGCGGTATGGCAGGCTTGCGGTCCTGAAAAGATATTGATGCCGAACCAGCAAGCGTTCTTCTCGGTCGCTGTGGACCGGAAATATTTTGTAAGCGTCGATCCACTTTTGCCGTTGCCACCGTTTATGAGATTGGTTGGTTCAGTAGGTAAATAGATCGATAGATAGATTGATACATAGATCGATAAATAGATAGATAGACCGATCAATAGATGGACGGACGGGCGGATATATTAACTGAACCAGGCATAATAGAACTACAATTTATTTTGCCTTACCATAGTCATGACGCCTGGGGGGTGAGAAGCACAGGATTAAATCTTGTACTGACTGACTTCTTTCCTAAAGGCCAACTCCTCGATGTTGGCTCGCCCCTGGGTCGTAGCCTGTAAATAAGGTACTCGAACTCCACACCGTAGGTCGTGGGTTCGAGTCTTGCTGCATGCAATCTTTTATTGCTTCCTGCGAGCAGGAGTTATTGCCGTTAAGGGTTTTCAGCTAGTGTGTGACTGAAGCTGATGAAGCCGCTAGCTGTTACTTTACTCAGCTGTAGGAGTCAATACATGAAGTACCCTTTTCCATTAAGTTATGGTTTGTAACCTGTTGGATGTTACCAAACTCTCTGCCTACCAGTCTTACCTGGCTTGGATGGTGTTTTCAAAGGAGAAATGCATGTTTGAAATCCCCATCCAAGCCAGGTAAGACTGGTAGGCAGAGAGTTTGGTAACATCCACACATTGAGATGGTATCCTGCAGCAGGGCTATGTGTATAGTTGAACGTATTGCAATGCATTTGTGGCCGGATGTTAAAACAAGCAGCAGATGAAGTAGGCAGTACTCTTAAGTCGTATTCGTGTCTTAGAATATTGGGTCACTTTTTTCGTTCGGTCAGATCAATTTCATTCCGTTTGCTGTCCATAGGAGCATGTATTCGATCCTCAGATAACCTGATAAGTGACTGAGAGCCAATTGCGTAGTCTCTGGTATGGATTTCGCCTGTATCTTTTGCGCGCCTTTTGCGGCCCCCACCTTGCAGATGACTGTTGTATATCACCGAAGTGCCCGAATCTATAAAACACTTGTGTGACGGCTGGAGTATCTACGTCAGCACTCTTTTCAGCCGATCGGTTTCTGTATTGTGGCGCACTGTGTGTATGCTATTACGCGAATGCAGGTTTGTGTGTGTGTCCTTGAGTGTGTGTGTGTGTGTGTGTGTCCTCGTGTGTGTGTGTGTGTGTGTGTGTGTGTCTTTGTGTGCCCGCTCGTGTTCGTGTGAGTAAGTGTGCGCCTTCAAGGGTTCATGTATGTGCCAGCGCGCCGTGTAGGCACATTTGTAGTTTCTTTAGATGCGGCCGGATGTAAACTGGCTGGCATGTACGGTCTTGACGCTTCGATGAATCTTGAGCGTTTCTATTGACGTGTACCAGCTGCGTTACGTGATTTGTGCTGCAGCACCATCATTTCTGATAGAGCTCATCCGGAGCGATTCTGCGCTCAGCTTGCTACATGAGGCTTGAATCTTATTCTTCCAAAGTTTCCTTTGCAGCAAATTTAAAGTGTCTAGAAAGAGATTGAATTCTCTGAAGGTCCTATATAAAAAATTTTATCATTATTATTATTATATATTAGGCTGATGGGTATATTGGATGGCTGGATGAATTTGATGGATGGAAGGATGAATAGATAGAATGAAGTTGTATCAGTTTCATGGTACATAAGCGTCGTATACCAGCGACGAAGCTGCGTAAAAATTTGCTGGCGTGCCGCAAGGAGTCACATCCGGAAACGCCAGCTGAAGACCTCTACGGCGTGGGGGCTCCGTTTCTACGCCGGTCATTGTTGACGGGCGTAGCCTCACACCTGCTTTGATAGAAAATCTCCACCAAAGTCTGCCGACTAAGTTAGGG
Organism: Cristatella mucedo; assembly: GCA_009760855.2. Taxonomy (NCBI): domain Eukaryota; kingdom Metazoa; phylum Bryozoa; class Phylactolaemata; family Cristatellidae; genus Cristatella; species Cristatella mucedo. The sequence goes on from WPIO01000012.1 coordinate 5,863,867, forward strand.
TAGTAAATTTGGTGCTCTAAGTAAATGTTCTCCAAATATAATTCTTATTAGACGGCTGTTTGGGCTGCATTTGCATCATACAGAAAGTTATTTATACATATATATATCTTTCTCTCTCTATCTCATGCTGTGCAATCGGTGTTGGCCGGCCGACTGCTGTTCGGGCTGCATTAGCATTATATATATATAAATATATATATAAATAAATATATATATATATATATATATATATATATAGAGAGAGAGAGAGAGAGAGAGAGAGAGAAATATAAAGTGCTGGCCCCAAAAAATCTTCGCACCCTGCATTTCAGACAGGTAGGTAGAGAGAGCGAGATAAATCGCGAAAGCCAACACTGTCGAAATCAACTGAAGTATGCCGTAATTGAAGCAGTTTATTTTTCACAAAATCGCAAAGAAATCGAAAAACATAGTAGCATTTTGCTCCTCCGCGATTCTTTCAGAATAGAACGGCGAGTAGCCTTCTGGGCACTGACCCCGAAAATTTCTCTCATGCTTCAGATTTGATTTTCTGCCATTCCTTTTGCAGAAGTTTAAATAGTTCATTAAAATTTCAAAAAATTATGACCTGTTCGTGTATTTTACGCTCCAGCTTCTGCCAAAAAATATTCAATGCGGTTCAAATCTGGATTCTGACTGGGCCATTCCAAAATCCGGAAGGGATCGCAGCCTCGACGCATAGGGTTGTCAAAAAAGTCGTTAACTATACCTTCGGTATGCTTTGGGTCATTTTTCTGTTGCCATGTAAAGTCCAGACCATGTTTCTATGAGCTGACGGAAGACAAAGCATTGTTAACAGTGTCCAGGTAGCGTTCTGCATTTCTTATCTCCTGCATCCGGTGCAAGCTATCTACGCCAGCAGTGCTAAAGCAACCCACACATCATTACCTCACAACCACCGTATTTCACCGTCTTTTGGAGACAAACATCTAGATATGCTTCTTCCTTTTGTCTCCACAGTCGCTTATTGCCACGTGAGGTAGCAAAGAGGGTGAAATTAGATTCGTTAGTCAACAGAACGTTTTGCTCCACTCAGCTGGGGTCCAGTGCCCGGTATTTACGGGTGAAAGCAAGCCACCTACGCTTGTGCGTAACTCCATCTTGGCAACTCTGGACCGCATACCTTGCTCGTTGAGCCTCTTCATTGATCGTTATTTTTCTGACCGTATTCTCTGAGCGCTCCAGTTCGTACTTAATTTTTCAATGAAAATGTGAACCTGCTACGTGTTGCCGCCACCCTCATCTTCCAGTCTTTGCGAACCGTCGTGCAGCGACTCCTACAGCTCCCGATCCGGCAATTCGTGGTTCCGGTCTATTCTAGCTTCTTTAAATTTTACCTAACATCCGCCTCTGCAATACCTATTTTCCTCGCGTAATCTCTCGATTAGAATAATCCTCATTTCAATGCGAGGTTACCCGTTTAGCATTCAGAGAGCATGGAAAATCTGGTTATCTTCGGTTGAGCGCCACTTACCGCTGAGATCCTCTGAATCCAAAATGACCTAGCCGCGTGGCAGTCAGAAGGTTTGCATTTGCATATGAACATTCCTGTGCAATTTTCTGTAGCACGCTGGTCATTTTTCCCTGGATAGGCAACCCTAGTTTTGGGGTGGGGAGATAACTCCAATGACCATGTGCTAGCGATATACGACTGCACTCACTCCAGAAAACGTTGACGATAGGGCAGAGGGCGAAGCTTATGAGCTCTATTGTATATCATTTTATAGAAAATACATTTTAAGAGAGAGAGAAATAAAATGGAAGAGTCAGGAAATTATATATAAGAAATAGACACAAGCAGAGAGACAGGCAGAGAAAAAGAAAAAGACAGAAAGAGAGACACAGAGAGACAGAGAGACAGACAGACAGACAGACAGACAGACAGACAGACAGACAGAGAAGAGGGTAGAGACGGGAAATAGAGAGGAGCTGAGGGAATGGGTTTTCGCACTTATCGACCCTAGCGGTAGGTCTGACGCCTGCAGTTGTTAATCCTGCGGGTGGGTATGGACGGTCGATAGCTGTTACGAATCCTCTATCGCTATATCAACGAGGCTGATTAGCCCGTCGACATTTTTCTTTACTTTGATGGGCGCCTAAGACGGTCTCTAGCTAGCCTACGGTCTCGAGTGAGTTCCAGCTGGGAACGGCTCGTCGGGATAAGTGACTATCTGCGATCTTACGTCTGTAGATAGCTCTTGTTTTCAAACGGGGACGACTCGTCAAATGGCTCAGCGGTTTATTCATGCCCGTACCTGTGCTCGGGCAAGCGCAGGCTCGAGCTAGCCTGATGCCATGTTCTTCGTGTTCTTAGCAAGACGCTAGCATGCTAAATCTGCCAGGTTCTGACAGTTGCAAGAGATTTCTTAGAAGAAGTTACTGTCTTAAATCATTAAGAATCGGATATGTTGTAATGGCTTGGACTATGGCTATGGCTTGGACCTTATAAGACGCCATCTGAAGTTGTCGTTCGTCAGTTGCAATTCATGGCCGTCAGTAGACAGACGTGGCCCAATCACTCAGTGGAATATACCGTAACACGTTAAAGGCATGCACGTGCTGTTAAGGTATAGGTGTTCTTGATTGCAGTCGAGCTCTGCTACCTTCGGCATACCTGCGTGCGTGCTGTTGCTGCCTTTGAGACTTGTTGGGCATTCTTTGAGACGCTTGCTCCAGTAGTATACGCGTCACGAGTCAGTAAGGACTGGCACCTGTTACCTGCGGTGTGTTTGCGGTAAGGACAGCAGCTTCGGAGCCGCTACGCCACGTTAGTAAAAATAATTCACCACCACACCGCATTTTGATGTCTATTTGTGAGCCTCTGCACAACTTTGCCAGCATGGACGTAATTCGCATTGCTCGTCGACCTTTCAATGGATAGGCTTGACTTCTCTGTCAGCTTACGCTGCGTTGTTGCGGCGTGATTTCATATCTCGCAAAGTTCAATTGTCCGTTGTTCTTTTTTTTTCTTTAGATCGAGTTGGTACCACTTTCCCCAATATTCAAATTTCGTCTAACCTTGCATCCGATGTCTTATAAATAGTTTATTTCCTGTACTGAGATTTTGCCAATGTCCTGATAAGATTTTAAATGTCTCGAGTACACTTGTATGTGGACTAGCCTACAGACACAGTCGACAGGAGCGCATGAAAGTGTCGGTTTGATTGAAAGGAGGCTGCTTTGCCCAGATATCTCCGGCAAATGTTAAGACGAGTGGATCCCAAACCTTTGCGGTACACCGTCGCATTAGTTCCCACAAGAAATCCGTGACACCCTAACCAAGCCAACGACGTTAGCAAACACAGTATAGGTTTCAATGACTAACCACTACTAGTTTACAAATGTCTGTTTCAAAGTCACTTATAAGAAATCTTAAATCACCAAGTCTACTCATCTTTAGATCTTAGGACGCCTCTTTATTTTGAGAAAATATGACGCCGAAATGTAACAGTGAGTTTCTTAACTACTGTTCACAGTACATGAGAGTTTACCCATATTTTTTTCGTTACCATAATCTCAGTTACGATTTTTGAAAATTCGCCGTCGGCTCAAAATTTGTGAAGCTTAATTAGCTCACCCCTAGTGCCTGCTGTGCCAGCTTTATTAGCGTGTGGAAATTTATTTCACCTCTAGTGGGAAATTTATGCAACAGGAACATCTTCATGATAACACAATTAATTAAATAATTAATTAATTAAAAACAATTAATAAATTTGTTCATACAGCTAATAAAATAGTGTCATAAACTTGCCATTTGTATCGTGTATCCTACCTACGCTCGTAATGTAGGCTCGGAAATTGGTGGGCTCTAAGATGGCCTATACTGTCCTTGAATAGAGCTAACTTTTGAAAGTAGTGAATCTATTGATTTTTCTTGATTTCCAAGTTCAGACGTTATCTGTAAAGAAAGCGGTTTGAGTTATAGGCATGTAGTACTTCAACTAGCTGGGAACATTTACTTTGATGTCGCCAAGATTCAACAATTTGGGACAAAGTCGCATATGAGGAAGAGATTTAAACATTTTTTATTTGTAGACATATTGGTTTTCTGTCACGTTCGGGTTACATGTGGTTAACGTAATTATTTTTTAACGTTCTTTTTTATATGAAAATCATCAAAACTTCCAACTTCTTTTCGAAGATACTCTTTGTTTGTGTTTGAAAGGTGCCCCTGTTTTGTCTCGGGGGTTAAGGTGCTCGCCTTTAACGATCAAAGTCAAGAAGAATGTTTGTTATGACGAAAGGTCGTAGGCTCGAGCCCTGTGGCATATTCGAAGCGCCTAGATAGAGATTGCTTTCTTTGGGCGATACAAAATTAAATAACCTTACAAAAAATTGAATTTTAGATCCATTTTTCAGCATTTACTGTGACCGGAACTTTTGACTTTTATATGTAGCCTGCATAATCAAAAAGCAGATTAATTACTAGGAAAACTAGACTTGTCAAGATGTAAGGTGGATTTACTTATTCTTAGTATGCTTTGAAACCAAGCCTTCACATTCATCAGCCATTTTATCTGCACATATTTGGACTGTATTATTGCCGAACGGAATCGCCTTAAACAAATCTTTTGGTGACTTGAGCAAAATTTTGTGTAGAACCTCAAGGCCTGCTTGTAAGATGAATCCTTCGCTAACTGCCGTTATCTTTCTAAACTTAGCAATTAACAACATTAAAAAATATATATGTGTGTATGTATATATATATATATATATATATACATACATATATATATACATACATATATATGAGAACTATATATATATTTTTTTGTTTGTTTAGGAAGCGAATCTTTCTTCTGTCGTAATTCAGTCTTTGGTGCAAGCGCCATTAAGGCTGTAGTAAAGACTTATGCAAGACTACAAAAAGACTCAGAAGCTGGGCATGGTTCTACTGTTTGGCCGAGTCTGAGGTAAGACTAAAAAAATGTCCAATCATAGGTGCCGTCAATAGCATGCCGTCCTCACTGCTTTAATGATAAACATATTAAATACATAAAATTAATTTGAATAGCGCCTTAAGAGAACTAAACCTTCTCTATCTAGGCACTTCACGTGCGCTGCCGGGCTCGAGCTCACAACCTCGGTCATCAAATACATTTACCTTGAACTCATTTGTTAAAAGCGAGCACCTTTACCCCTAGGCCAAATCAAAAGCCTTGCCGATGATTCGACCGGCGAGATCATCAAAGCGTCCCACCAGATTCCCTGTTCGTGGGGCTCTACGAAGCGCGTCATGTAAAAATCAGTTGATGAAGTGGTTGGAGATAATGGAAACCATCGAAGGCTAACATTCATCTGGAGGTGCATTTTGGATGACTCTGGATACCTCCTAACAAAAGTAATTTCCCCCACAATCACTCTGGGGGTGGAGCAAATAAGAAGCAAGCCTTTAAGGAAAACTGAGTGTGTACACTTCCAACCAGAAGTAAGAACGAAGCAGACCACAAGTAGAACGGAAGCAAGACTCTCCGTGTAAAAGTTGCTTTAGAAGAGAGCTCCGGATCAAATTACTGCAATACCCTGCAGGATTTGGATTCGTGAAGTAATGCCTAAAATTCGTGCACGTCGATGCAGCTTTTGGCACTTTCTCTCTTTTTATTCTTGGCTGCAAGTTTTATGCTAGCTACTTCCTAAATTGTCACCTACATTCCGGTATGCTTCTCACTTTCGCTTCTCTCGTGGCGAATGATCACCACGTGGGCCTGGGAACGGACCCTATCCTATTTAGCGGCTACGTTGACACGGGCTATTAATAGAAGTTGTCCCTAAACATAAACTTCTTAGCAGTGCCTTTGCACTTACAGAAGGCTTCATTATTTACAGTGGGCTTGAAAAAGTGAGAAGCAGATCGGAGTACGATGAGGAAGGCAGATGAGGCAATAAATAGTTAAAAAGCACCGTGAAGAGCAGCTGGAATAAGTGCTCGAATAAACAAATATACAATTTACAGCCATTACAAAAGAGTTATGAAAGTTACTTCTAGAATCCAAATTCAGCCAATCACCATCATAATCATCTTTTTTACATGGTTTGTTCGGTAAGACCTTGGTGCTAACATAAACAGGTCATAAAAGACACTGCTCTTATCAAGGATGCTGTGTTGGTCAATGCTGGACACGCTACAGTCATCGAGCTAGAAAGCCGGCAGTCGACGTACTACTGGTTACAGTTAACGTCTATTCGACAGCGGCGGAGAGACGAGCGTCCGCATTAGCCATGGCGTACAGCTAGCTACTCTCTTCTGCACCCAGGGGTCCACTGGACTACCGACAGGCTCAATGCCTGCGTCTCAACTCCTGCCCGGCTCAAATGCTAGGGCACAACGGACTGCTACTATTTGGCTTTAATACCGTCTAACCATGGAATATAAGATAACCGTTTCGTAGTCATCATAAGTAATGAACCGCAAAAAGTTTCGGCAGCTATAATCTGCTTGATCTAGTTTGCCGCCGTTTCGCAAGTATTAAGAAGTACGCACGCCGAAGATAAAAACCTTCAGTGAAATTCAAATTTTAAGTACTATTAATATTTGTATGTCAGTCGCTGATAGAAATAATTGTACAGTGGATGGTTATGCGCGAGACAGCAACTTAAAATTTGACCCAAAGCAAAGAATTATCCAATCGCGAAGCGGGTCAGTGAAGTGTGTCCTCGCTGCGAACAGCCACTGACTTTAAAATGCAAAAGTGCAAGCAATTTCTCATACGAGAATGTTTGATATTTCAAATGAACGAGCGATACATTTATTTACACTGCAGCCATGCTAAACAGAAAACCTTCGGGCTTGATTCTCCGAATGGTACTACGCAATGTTTACTGACATTCAAAAGCATTAAGCAACGTCATAGTCACTGCCACTGCATCCGCTGATTGTGTCCTTCATTGCCAAGCGCATTACTTCATTCCACCACTCACTGCTGTTATGCGCTCTCCTTGAAAAACCCTGACACGAAGCTGGCGCGACGCTACTTGAGAACTGCAGTAGAGGTGTGCTGGTGTTGGGAGATGACTTCGGTGACACTGGCTAAGCGTTTGACGACTCTCCTGTGCACCCACCGTACAGGTATATCTGATAGCTACTTCAGAGCTAACCCACCGCGGCAGACCATAGCGTTGAACCAACCTGTCTCCCTCTCTCTCGTACGATTATTGCTCTCTCTCTCTCTCTCTCTCTCTCTCTCTCTCTCTCTCTCTCTCTCTCTCTCTCTCTCTCTCTCTATCTCTTGAAGTTGAGGCCATTGAGTGCTGCTGTTGATGCAGCTACTGCCAACGGCTCCGCATTGCACAATCAATCGATTCACGGCTGCTGTAGTGCGGGCACGGGCGGCTTGTCTGCCGTACGTCGCGATTTGCTGCGAGCCTTGGCTTCTGCCTCGAGGCGCGCCCGCTCCTCATCTTCGGCTGCCTTTTTCTGTATTGCCCCGATGCGCTGCAGGAACTGCAACGAAGGACGCCGTATATGCTGAGGTGGCATATTCCTTAAGAGCAACCGTCACGCACTGGCTGATTCAGCCGATCAGGACCGCAGTGTAAGGACCAAATGACCGCGATCGCACAGGAAGTACGGGATTAGGGAGCATTTGCGACCGATAGCAATCGACAAAGTGAAGCGAGCGCTGACTAGAAGGAGAGCGCGCCGAGGACTAGAAGCAGCCGCTGTGCCTACGACACATCGACGTGTCTGCTTGCCAAGGCAAAGTAAACAGGGATGAACTTGTTGGTGAGCGATGGCCTTACTTGTAAGTTGACCGAAACCGGTTCATAGAGAGCAGCCTGTAATAGGGGCCTTTAACCTGCATTTCCCTTTGAAGAGATCCTCAGACTGATCAAAGTCAAACTGGTTAACGGACAACTTCACCTTCGCCCGTCAAATAGTCTCAGGAGTCGACAAAAGATACGGCGTGCACTACTGGAGTGCTGAGGGTCAGACGCACGTTTCGTAAGATAGATGGAGGCCAATGGTTCTACTTTTCACAGTGCCCTACAAGTACTCGTTGCTTTCAAGTGCTTGCTGGTGAAATCGAGAACGTCGCATGCAGCAACCTCATCAGAGCTTGGTGTTTGGCCTATCTAGTACTACACCATCGGCCAGGCAAAGGATTGCGTCTTCGGGCGCCTTTTTTCCGGTAAGGTAAATGTACGAACTTGTAAATGCCTTACACGGACCCTGGAGATTTCTAGAGCCACGACAAGCGTGCGGGCATAGAGTCTCCCCAAAAGAAAGCGTGATGTTGCACTAAGCACACTGGTGCTTTAGAGTCAAATCGATGTTAATGTTAATTTAAACTTTGAAATAGCTGTGCCTTTGGTCTCATTTATAGTCCGATGTGAACTGAAAGTGGCATTCTTGAAGCACCTTTGGATTACTATATTCCCCAAATTCACTTTGGAAGTGCTGTTTTGGACCGCCCAAGCGTCAATGACAGCCGGAAAGTCCTAGCCTCAGTGGAACTCGAAACCTGCACGTTAGTATCCTGAATCCGAGAACCTAACCCCTCGAAGCCGTCATGACGGCCAAGCTGGGCATATAGGTGACCACATCTGTACCTGTATGTATCTCTGTTAGTAGCTCCCAAAAGCCACAAGGACAGAGCTACTGCCACGTGGTACAGATTAAAGCCTTGGCGGCTGTCTGTGCTCATTTAGTGGCTAGCAGACTTTACCTCGCGTAAAAACGAAAAGTGAGAAGCATGGCTTGATCAAGAGAAAATCGAGTAAATGAGTCGCATACAAGTAGCAGCGTAGGCGAAAGAAATTACATTGTCGGCAGAAGGAAAGACAGTGTCGTTGTTTAAGAACTCTGGGAGTGAGCTCCACACTACAATTCCGCAAAGCAAATGAACAAGCTAGAAAGAGCGAGTCGGTTTATTGCCCTGAGAGAACCTGAGGGCAAGAGTAGACTGAAACTGGTGGAGTGGTTGGCTTTGTAAAAAAGACCATCCGTTTAGTTCACATGCGAGTATTTAAAGTTGCTCCAAATTAAAACTATGCGTGTCGCACGGAAACTTTCTCTGCTCAGCGCCAACTACTAGATTTGTGAGAGGAAATAGGATCTATTAAGATTTATTCTAGATGACCGGACTCTATAATTAGATTTGTGGCCAGTGTAGGAATGCTGAGTCAATTACATCCATGACAGAGAGTGTGGTAAAACCTGCTGCAAAATGCTTCTGTGGATTTAACGAGCACTTTTCCAGTTCCGGTAACTATTTTCCTTTAGATCGTGGTAGGAGCTTCATACCGACTTTGTCGAGCTTTTTCTGATTCCATCTGCGATCACACCAGCTCTGCTCTTTCCAGAAGCGATACCTTGAGATTTAATAGGTAGCGCCACCTATGGTATCTATTATATCTTTGGAGTCTGCAAAAAGACGAGTAGCCGCTAATCGAGTTCTTTTCGTCAGCTCATATAGGTAGCTTCAGAAGGCCAAGGCTATAAAATGTGATAATTAAATAAAAGGTCAATCCATAAAAAGCGTTCTGTGTGATGAAAGATGTTGTAAAAATTGATTGACAATCTGAATACATGTTCTTCTGTCCCATGGTACGACCGCATAGATATTTGGAAAGCAAATTAGTCATGTCAGTGCCACATGCAATCGGTAAGCGGAAAATTCGGCTTGGACAATTGATCGCGGAAAATTCTAATCGGGCATTTTAAATCAGACATTTTTTAATAATAGCAATCTCTAAATTTAAAAATAAAAATTTATAATTTATAAAAATCCTGTATTATTTTAAATGTTGTATTTTTAAGATAAAATAACATTTATTATATATTAATTAAATTGTATTACTATATTGACGCAACTGTGTTAATATATTAACGCAAAATTGTGCTGCTCGGAATATTCCTACCCCAATTGCTCGCACCCGGCTGTCCATGCCGAATTGTCCTGCGTCGAACTGTCCTAGAATACAAGCAATCATGCACAGCTGAGCTGTCCCCCATAATTATCACGCCATCTGATCGTTATTAGCAAAACGTTGACCTTACCTCTGGTTTCCTGACTCCTTGCTTTTTGTCAATAAAGTCAATGAAAGCCTTCGATCCGTGATTAGGAGCTAGTTCGTAATCTAGCACGTCGCTCTTTTTGCGTGTTTCTGATTGGCCTTGATTCTTGCTCTCCTTCGGATCTCGCAGAGGCTCATCTGCATTTCGCTTCTGCCAAGAACGGGGATTGAGATACCAGGCACCGTATTGAAATTTCATCCAACTGGGCGTATAACTGCCCGCGAAGTACTTCTGCAACGACCGCACGAATTCGTTCGATACTTGTTGATTGCTTCCTCACAATTTTTGGCATTTCACTGGGCCGTCATCGCGAAATGAATCGAGAGAAGGTGCTCAATAGTGACGTGGACTGCCAATCACTAGCTCTGGCTCACTATATGCAGCTCCAAAAACCCAAATAAACACAACGAACTCCACAAAAACGAATGCCCACGAGAAAACCTAAATGTCCTAAGCAATGCCCGAGTCATAGTTTTATCATTTTTGATACCAAACATCTAGTTTTCTGCGACTGCTCTACAAAACCTGGAGAGCATGGATATACAGCAAGACTCACTGTGTGACGTGGCCCATGGCTTGCTCGCTGCGGCTCATAAGCCATTCTTGTGATCCCGCAGAAAATCACCTGCATAAAGAGTTGCTTCTGACAGGGCGCTATACAAATAACACTACTATTATCCAGTTTCATTAATGAATTATTATCCACATCATTAATTAATTATATAATTGCAATGCAAACTGTATAACTAATCTATTAATCTTTATTACAAACTAAATCAACTCCTTAATTAGCCACTGTTCAACATATCCTGATAAACACTTCAATGTGCCCTGAGGGAGAGCTAAAAATGACTACTAACATTGAAAGTGTCTGGACTTTCAATGTTACACAGCACGGATTACATACGGTAGTGTTTTTAAATAAGATTAAGCACAAACAACGATTAAGATAACGATCCTTTAAAGTTTAACTGGAGATTATTTCCAGAATCAGATCCGGGTCACATCTGGTTTGAGATTCTGGATAGACTGCCAGAAACCATCTTGGATTAGATGTGCAAGCGACGGCGTTGTCTCTGTGTCTCGCCAGTGGTGGTACTTGGCCTTAGCTACTTGACCGTGCCGGGGCATGCTATATGAGTGGGCTACGAATCTGTCACAAGTGTGTCCATCGTCGTTGAAACTCTCGGCGGCTGGTCACAAGCGAATGACGGTTGCGAGCTACTCTCAAAGTTACCAGGTGAAAGTCCGATCTGAGACTGCCTCGGCGTCTGTCTGTACGACTGTGACGATGGTGCGGCTTTGAAACTCTTCGGGAAAAACCTGTAGGGTGTAGAGCTACCAGCTCCGTGCAAGTGTACATCATTTTCACCAGTATATCCACTTTGGATGTTGTTAAATTTACATTGCATTTTAAACTACGCCTATCGCAACACTAACTTTAAATATAATTCGCTTGTATAGTGCCCTAAGAGAACTTAATCTCTATTCAGGCGCTTCACATATGCCACGAGCTCCAGCCCACTACCTCGGCCAGACCTTGATCAGGGCGAGCACCTTAACCACAGTACCAACTTTCAGAAGCTTAGTGTTGATACGACTAAACTAGCACTTTTGGACAGCCTAGTGTCACCCCAAAGTTGGAAGACCTCACACTCAAAATGAGTTCATCGAGCATCGCTCCCGCGACGTCTCCTCGTAATTGTAATGTACGTCCGTAATATTAACGGGCGTGCTAATCCAAAACGACTTGTCATTGGATAAGTAAATTGTCGCCTTTACTCTCCCGTTGACCTAATTTCAGCTAAGGAAGATTGCCAAAATCGGAGCAATTGAAAACAGAACGACAGCCAAACAAGTTCATAGGTGTGTGACGTTTAGGTTACTGCAATTCTTTTTTTTTAGAAACCACGTCGTGTCCCCGTGCTGAATATTCTGCAACTGGGGCAAAACCCAGCGGCTAATGTGATCTGCCGTCGACGCGTGTAGCCAAGTAGCATCACTTCCGTCTGGCCTTCACCTGCTCGATATCAAGAATCGAATGGACTCTTGAGGTTGTCACTGGCATGGATTTCTCGCCATCCGATTGCAGCAGCCGAGTTACATCCTTGCTCCTTCAGTGCGCTCTCGCACCGCCCACTCACCAACTTCAAGTCTTCTAGCTATTCTTCGCGCTAAATTGAAATATTTTGGTGATCGGACCTTTAGTTCCTATGCTCCGAAAGTCGGGAAATCATTTATGGTTTTTGTAACCATCTGCAATGAAGTCTTCCTCAAGTCTTCCTTTAAGTCTCAGAAATAGACGCATCTGCTCCATTCAGGTTTCCGTTTGCCTTTGTCTTTTTTCCTGCTTACTTTCGATGCGTACCTACACATGATTCCGGGCATGTTGTAAACCAGTGGTCCTAGAAACCAGTAGCCTCAGGTGTCGTCTTGTGTGAGTTTGAATGATTTTCAAAGCATGATATCTTGCTTGTCATAAGCTCTAAGTTATTGCTTCTTTTTCAAGGGTTGTAAAGCGTCTGGATAGAGATTCGGCTCTCTTATGACGCTATACAAAATACTTATTTTTATTGTTGTAATTATTATTACCAGTTCTGGGTCTTGCCTGGAATTCCAAATGAACCCCTAGAAAGCTTGCCGCACAGCCAGCTCCACTGATCCACTAATCTACTGATGGTCCAGCTGATCGACTGATCCACTGAAGGCCAAGTTGATCCACTAATCCAGTTGATCTACTGATCAGCTGATGGCCCAGCCGATCCACTGATCTACTGGTAGTCCAGCTGATCCATTGATCCACTGAATGCCCAGTTGATCCATTAATCCACCGACGGTCCATCTGATCTACTAATCCGCTGATGGTCCAGCCGATCCACTGATTATGGTGAAGTCTTTTGGGCGGGTTTCTGTCAGTCATAAGCTGCCAAGGCACGGTTAGCGCCAGCCGCTGCTCATGTGTCCGTCCTAAGGGACTAGTGGTGGGCCAAAGTCACACCGACTGGTCACGTGAGTCTATGAGGCAAGGCTCACTGAGGCATCTAAGTAGGTGTAAACTTTCAGAAGCTCTCTGCCCAAACTAAATTATAGAGATTACCCCATTCGTAGCGGAGTTTTCATAATATCATGACCCCTTCTGACCCTCTCACTTCACTGTACACCGTGGAGCTACTGCACCGGCCCTTTGGGCTGAACTCGGTTCGCTCGGTGTATTGCATGTACCACTTCCTTTCGGAACAGGGGTGGAGCTCTTTTGAGGTCTGCCCGTCATTCTTAACAGGCAAAGAACTTTCGCAATCTGCTGAAAAGCTTTCCTAGAAAGCGATTCACTCATTTTTGCTTAGACGATAGTCGTGCAATAGCGAGCTAATCGCTGGACGTTTTATACTAAGATTGACCGTAATGCCAGAACAAGTAAGTTACTCGTTCCCTGGTACTGTCAAGCTAAGTGCTTCCATCAAAACTAAGGTCAGTTTTTAAATCACATTGTTTTGAAATATTCTTTAGCTGACCTTAAAAGGCTGTCATCTCTTGATTATGGCAGTCTCTAGTTTGTATAAGCAGCGTTATTTGAATTATCAGCGTTGGGAACGTGATATGTATCATACTATCATGCTATATGCCGTACACTTTATAGATGGGCATCTGGACGATTACTGGTCAATTTTCTTCCTGCCCCTTGCATGGACTACAGTCACCCTCACGCTGGTGAATACGGAGTGGCCAGTTATTAGGAAAGCCCATAAACACATCTCTGCGGTATGAAAAATACTGATTGAGGCTGTTCCTTATATCCTCCGCATACCTGCTTGCATTGGAGCTGTTTCAAAGGCTGGCTAGGCGAGTTTCGATGAGCTAAGCGATCAGCAGTATTCAGCCATGTAGCCTTGCATTCTAGTACCAGATAGGGCGGCGTATTGGTTCGAAATACTTTAGATTCAGAGCCGTCACCTGCTTTCATAATACTTACTACGTGTAATGGAATTTCTTCATGAAAATGCATTGCTCAAGATTGCCGCTGCGTTTTTAGTTGCTAATGGGTGTTGATGTGCTACCTTAGTTAATGATTATCTATGATTAAGGATTGTTTGCGCATACTTCCTTAGATAGACATTGCTAATGTTAGAGTGATCTGGCTTGATTTTACTTGGTAGGAGTTTATTTTCTCAAGCAAGTTCGTGGACAAGATGAATTGTGGGTTGGAAAATTGACTCGGAGAGAAATAATTTACTTCTCAGTGTCGTTGTCTAGGTCAGACCAAAACAAGGTAACTGCAGTCGAATGATCAATGCTATATAGGGCTACCTACGGAAAAGTGTTTCATCCAAAAATTACTTTTGTGTTAAGTTTAGTATTATAAGTTATTTAAAATTTCAAGCAGCTCATGATGATACTGGCACAAACCACGACATATAAACTAAACAACTTTTTCTGTACCTATATTAAGACCAGCTGCTCATGCCATTGCCTTCGGTTGTTACCATATCTCACTTTCCTTCGCTAACAGCATGCATATAGGGAATCGATCACTGCCTAGCCAAGTAGTTTCCTAGGCAGCAGAAGCTATCAACGGTTTGTTTGAGTTTAGCACATTCTACAAAACTGAATCGTTTATAATTAATTTGGCATCACTTTTTCTAGCTAGCGGTATATGGAAAGAAAATTCAAAATTGAAACTTTCCATTTTACTAACAGGCACGTCAATAGCACACTGGTAAACAGAAGTTTCCGAATATATTTCCGATTGTGGAAGGTAAAATGATTTAAAATTGATCCTCCTCACGGGCTATTTGATGCAAAGGGAATGAATGCGGGATACTTATGGCAAAGTTGAGTCAATGTAGCCTTTTAAATGCCAAGCATTATGTGACCATTCCATTTGTTGTAGTATTTCGAGGTATTTTGAGTAGATCCTACTCTAGTGCATGCTTTGGCTCACTTAGGCATCTTACCGCAATGTTATGTTGTTGTGCAGCCCGTAGATCTGGAAACTCTCTGTTTCTCTCTCTCTCGCTCTCTCTCTCTCTCTCTCTCTCTCTCTCTCTCTCTCTCTCTCTCTCTCTCTCTCTCTCTCTCTCTCTCTCTCACTAGCTAGCTAGTTATTCAAAGTACTGCAGGGCTATGCTCTTCCATGCTGCTTTCTGTAACTGCCCAGGGCTGGCAATAGCTATCTCGATAGATAAATGTGCAGTTGTTTCAAATCCACAGTATTTCGACAAATTGAAAGGCAATTACTTTGGCCTGTGCAAGTATGGCTGCGGTCAAGGGCGCTTACCCAGTCTTCTTTTTTTTGCTCCTTCTCCGAGACGGGCTGCGCCTGCAGGTCCTCCTGAGGGATTGCGGCAGCCATGCGAAGTTCGGGTGGAATGTTGGTCAGCTCCACCACGTGGATAGGCACCGACAGTGCCGGCTTCGTTTCATAACCGCTGGCGAACAGACTGTATATCGTCGACTCTTCAATATTGTTTGTTTCGCCGCCTAAGCCGGCCACCCATCCGCAGAAGTCTTTCGTCACCTGCTTGATGTGATCATCCTGCGACGGCGACTCGGTCCTCTTCTCTGGGCCCCTCTTTCGACTCTTCTTTTCTTCCTTCGATGACGCCCACCGATACAGATTTCTTACTCTTGCCGGCCTACGTAGACGGGGAACAGTGCTTAATCTCAACTCGGCAAGCGAACCCTCGTCGGCACTATCCTGTCGCCGATACCCCTGTAACAGTGCCTAACAATTAAAAATCTGCATCGAATTAAGAGGAGCCGCATAGCATTGACCGCGCGTGTCTTCGACAAAAGACAGAAATACGTATACCCCTTTAGCATTGAGAGTTGAATCAGTGCCTCCGGCAACAGAACCGATAATCCCAACAATCAGGACCATTCCAGCAATAGCGAGCAGCACTCTTGTTGTGACGAGCGGGTACTACGTACATAGCTATCTGGATACGCGGCACTATATCAGACTACGATACGCTGAATCTTGGAAGAAAGGATCAGAAGAATAAGGGGGGAAAAGGGAGACAGAAAAAAGGCGAATCAGCGATTCCGGCAAAGGGCACGTGGCAGCCACCCTCTAATTAGGAGAATCTGACGACGTTTACAGGCCGGCCGGCTCCACCACCCACCGCCAAGAGACCGCCATGCTCTCCGGCTTACAGGCCACCTCCATCGCAGCCCCCGGCTGGCCCCTGGCCACGCTCATAGTGTCAATGTTTGTCGGCTGTCCCCCTTTCGCCAGCGAGAACCAGCACGTCAGCAAACAGTGGCGAAAGCCACCCCCACCCTAATCACAGCCACCCCCTTTACTTCGGCCAGCCTAAGAGACTTCCGGACTCTAGCCACAATCGGAGACAGCCACATCTGGACGGTTGGCATTAAGGGCCTGATTGAAGGAGGCTTCAAGCGGATTCCGACCTCCGTTACCCCTTCCAAAGCTCAGCTTGGCGGCCGTCCATAACTCGTTTTGGTTGACACGAAGGCGAGAAGCAAGTGCACAACCAGGGGCGGGCATATTTCGCACTGTCACGAGTACTCCTTTTTGAACAGTTCCGCAAGAGGATCTTTTATCAATAGCTAACATGAAAGTTCTGACAGGATTAAAATACCTGTCTAAAGCTACATAATGAAAAAAGTGCAATTATCCGCTGAAAGGCAACTTATCTGTTGAGCTTGGTCGAAAATCCATGACAAGCAGAAAGTGGGGTGGCAAATCAAATTCATTTAAATTGTTATCGGAGGTGCTGTATTGAGACAATAGTTCAGTGCAGTATCTATTGATTAAGGTGCTCGCTTTATTTTTTACTAAGGTCAAGATGAATGCATTCGATGACCGAGGTTGTTGGCTCGAGTCCTTCGACATATGTGAAGCGCCTGGATACAGATTATGTTCTCTTGGGGGATATACAAATGAACGTACTTGAATTATTAACTTACTCAGCCGACAGCACCGGCCGATCCATCACCGAGCATTTATACCGGCGGTTGATCCGAATCTTTCGCAATGACTTCGTTGTAAAGTCGGCGCCTATTGCGAAAGTCGCTCACAGCGAATGATGCAATGAAACTCCTTTAGAGCTATTTACTTTTTGATTTCGTGGTGCTGCAAATTTATGTTGCAGACATCGGCACGGGAAGCGAAGTGCAAGCCCCTCTTTGAGTCATGTGAGAAAATCCAGCCAACAGGCTGACGCGAATTGGAAAGAACTGCTGCGCTGGTTACTTGGAAGCAGCCAGTAGCCGTCCTCCGCTTCTGGCTGCTTCTCGTTTCTCGAGTTGGACGAGCTCGATAAGTGAAATAATGTGAACCACCCTTTCTCTCTCGACTTTTCTACCAGGCACGTCTAGTCAAATGTTCGAGAGTGCTTAATGCGAACGAGATCGACTCTACTGCACCTGTATGCCACGCTAAACCTTACTCGACGCGAAGCATGATTTCATCGGTCTAGTAGACGGCATGAGAGCAGAGACTTTCATGGTGACCGACATCTGTAACTCACACCTTGCTGGCCTACCGGCCTGTTCTATCAGGCGCTTGGCAGCTGGTGCAAAACTGGAGCTAGGCTTGCCTGTCGTGAGCGTCGCAGTTGCCACGTCACACCACTTCTAGCCGACCTGCACTGGCTGCCAATCAAGCAGCAAATCGACTTCAAGGTTCTGTCACTCGCTATTAGGTCCCTTCTTACTCTGATTCAAACCTACCTATTAGAACCACTCTCCCATCCGACAGGGCATCGTGTTAGCTATGCCTCGAACAAACGTCCAATACCTTGGAGGCCGTGCAGTTATTAGCATTCTCCCAAAACCTGGCTCACTCACGACTGACGTCGCGACATCCCCTGACATTAAAACATCAAAAAAGAAGCTACAATGCACCTGTTTATCACAGCATTTGGCGAACCCTTGTAATTTGTCCTTTGTGTGCTAATGCGTGTTGACACTGTACATGTTACCACTAAACATACGTATATGCTGACAATGTGCATGTCACCCGTAACCATGTTATGCTTGTTGTCATTGAGCATGCAACCACTAACCTTAAGATCATGCTTCTTTAAAAGTGTATGTAAATTTTCTTGAAAGAAATTGAGTTTTCTGAGGCTACTATACAAACTTACTATTATTATTATTATCAACCGGATATAATGAGGGTGTGATAAAGCTCACATCAACGCCCCTTGTTCTCCTATTAAGAAAGAGGACTTTAAAAATAACAGACAAATAGAAATTTGAGGCATTCTTAGTAAAAAGATTGTGCAGTATCCTAATGGTATGAACAGCTATCTTAGTCCGAAGGTCTTCCTAAACATTCTTTATTTTAATGGATACAGCAGCACTTTTTGTTACTTTAGGTTTCATCAAACAGAGAAATGTCTTCGTTTAGAGTTGGGTAGCAGAGAATTTCAATTTTGTACACTATTTGGACTTAAATCTCATGCATAACCAGCTTTTCCCGGCCACAACGACGGTTTCGTTTTATCTAGCCTCATAGGAATAATTTATGTTAGCACGCCGTTTGCAGTAAAGCAGAGCAACGAAATTGACAAATGAGATACTAAATTGAAGATGGGAAGAAACGGTTTTGATCGCTATTGATTAAGATTC
>WPIO01000012.1:7687500-7915000 GCA_009760855.2 Cristatella mucedo
GAATAATCATAATATAATAACAATACATCTGTTATAGTGCCATCAGAGAACTCAATCTCTTTCTAGTCAATTAACATTTGCTGCAAAGGAAGCACGATCGAATGGTTAGTGGCTGCATACTCAATAACAAAAAGGATAACATGGTTAGGGGTGATATGCACAGGGTCAGCATACAAGTATGGTTAGTGGTAGCATGCACAGCGTGTAAGCATGCATAAGCACATAAAGGAAGAATCACATGGACGTACTAAATCCTGTGATAAATCGATGCATGTTTTAGTTTTTTATTTAAATGTGGTCAAGTCAGGGGATGTCGTGATGCAAGTCGGAAGTGAGTTCCAGGCTTTGGGAGCATATGAACTAAAGGCAGGGTCTCCAAGGAATTTGGGACTTGTACGAGGTATAGGTAAACAGTTAGATTCCGAAAAGCAGGTGGTATGATGTTTTGTCTGGTCGGGGAGTAGATCTAATGGGTAGGCCAGGGCCAAATAATGAAGGTACCTAAAAGTGATTGGCATAACCTTAAAGTCGATGCGTTACTTGACTGGGAGCCAGTGCAGGTCGGCGAAAAGTGGTGTGATGCGGCAACCCTCACGACAGACAAGCAAGGAGTTGAAAGGATTCGACGCGCTGGAGGGCTGGGAGGGATCAAAGCAAAGGTCATCTACTTAGAAGTGAAAGCCTAGATTGATCATGGCAATCACATCGAGAAGAGGGAGAGTATAAACCGTGAAAAGAATGGGACTAAGCACCGATCCCTGAGGTACCCCATACTTCAGAGGTTCCTCAGAAGATCGGTGTCCATTCACGTCAATATTCTGGAGTCTCCCACTGACATAGGACCTGAACCATTGCCGTGCAGTGCCAACGATGCTAAGCCGAGATAAGAGGCACTCAAGGTCTTGGTGATCGATAGTAACAAAAGATGCCGAAAGATCAAGCACAACAAGCAGAGATACTCTATCTAAGTCTGCATTCCTAAGCTTATACATCCAAAGCAGTGCCAACTGTACTGTGTGGAGTGATTAGCACTAAAACCAGACGCGAACTTACTAGCAAGGTTTGCAGTTTCAATATATAATAATAATAACAATAATAATAATAATTCACTCGATAAAGCACCTTCAGAGAACTTAATCTCTCTCTAGGCGCTTTACATTTGCTGTAAAGTGAAATGCAATTGAATGGTAAGTAAAATCATGCTTGAAAAACGAAATGAATAACATAGTTAGGGGTGACATGCACAGGGTCAGCATGCAAATGTGGTTAGTGGCAGCATGCACAGTGTCAGCACGCATAAGCACGTGAAGGACGAATCACAGGGACCCACTAAATGCTGTCCTAAATAGGTGTTTTTAGGTTCCTTTTAAATGTGGTCAGGTCAGGGGATGTTCTGACGCAGGTCGGGAGGGAGTTCCAGGCTTTGGGAGCATATGAACTAAATGCACGGTCTCCAAATATATGAGTTCAGCTGGTCTGCCACGACTCGTTCCAGTGTCTTTGATAGGAACTGGTATAAGAGAGACTGAGCAGAAGTTGCTAAAGTTCTCTTGGTCTAGTGTTGCTTTCTTGAATAGTGGCCTGACTACAGCCTTTTTGAATGGTGCTGAGATGTGACTTGAGGCTAATGACATATTTATGATGTTATGCATGGCAGCAGCAGATCTAGGCATCTAAGAAGCAGGACCGTGCGAATAAGGTCTAGAGGGCTAGTTGTCTTCTTTATGAACTTCAGGACCAGGTCACAAGTGGTCTCATTGAAGGTAGACATTGAGGTGCTGCATGAAATTGAGGGACATGATTCCAGAGGATGCTGCCACCTTAGGGATGGACTCCCTGACATCCCTAGGAATGGACTTTCTATCTTGTTGAAGTTGAAAAAGAAGCTAATGAAGTGATCAGCATGGTCATCACAAGGATCACTAGGTAAGGGGCTAACCTGGAAGGATTTAAGGAGACGGTTTATGGTATATATAAGCATTTTTGGATTGTGCATCCGTGATTCAGCAAGGTTTTGTTTTAGAAAAGCTGGTGGCACGATGCCAAGCATGTTTTCCAAGTAGTTGGAATAGGCAGGCTGAAGCCAGAGAATGAAGGGACCCAGAAGTGACACAATTTCGAAGTCGATGCTGATGCTGCTTGATGGGGAGCCAGTGCAGGTCGGTGAGAAGTGGTGTAATATGGAAACTGCAAAGTTCACGACAGACAAGCCTAAATGCTGAGTTGTGTATCGTGAGCTCCTTATTGCACAGATAGAAATACCTAAAAGTAGTGAGCTACTGAAGTCGAGATGCAATCTCACAAATGCATGGTCCAACTCGGCTGTGGTAACCCTCTCTACGTTGGACCGACTTTTTGCAATGCTATGCAGGTGAAAGTAGATACACTTGTGGAGCTGATGTGGTCATCTAGTGAAAGGACACATTGTAACAGAAGATCCAGATTTCGTGCAGATGCTACAGGAGACATTGTGGCAGAGCCCAGTTTGAGTGATAGGTTTTCCAATTTCTGAGTTACACTTGGTTTGCCCATAACTAGCAAGGTGGCTTAATCTTCTTGATGTTCCATACAAAACTACGTCTGGGTGCGTACAAGAGCATGCATACTTATGCACACCTTTGAGCATAAACAATCTGAGGTCTAAAAGTAGTTGTAGCCTTGACAGTCTCTATTATAAGATAACACTATGAAACCTGATATTTTATCAAGGTAATGACAGAATTGGAATTATAAAATGTAATATCTAGAAATAAAATAAGACGCATGTGCAAACTTGTGCTATGCAGACCTGCTAGATGAACAGAAAGGCAAACAGGGACATATGGGTACTCATTCATGATGCAGTTTCAAGACTGGTAACAATTATTGGCAAAGGTGACTGTGTCCGGGATTCTGCTTCCGAGACAGGCAATATTCATACCTCATCTGCTTCACGAGCAGAGGAAAAAGTTTTCAATAGAAGCCTTTGCTGCCCACGTAGTTTTTACCTCAGTTACTCTTTAGTTCAGATCATTGTTGCACTTTATACCAGAAAGGTTGCTTGGACAGACGGCAGTAAATAAAAAGTCACGGTAATGTACTCTTATTACTTGCATTATACTACAGGGTATACTAAGTTCAAAACCGTACATTATCATTATAGACAACACACAATAACAGGTAAGTCATGCAAAAGTCGTCTCTACAGCATCATCCAGCTAAATACAATCCTACATCCATTTTGGTGCAGGAAATCTCACTTACAGAACACTTGGTGCAAGTTCTCGAGTGTAGGCTTGCCTGGCACTGAGTTGTAAAAATGGTTTTTCAGCAACCCGATGCGCAAAAGGCTCAGAGTTAGCTCAGTCAGATTAATGCCCACAATGGCAAATGAATACCTGAAAGTAAAATGAGGTTACAATGGTTACACCTGTGAATGCCAAACGATGGGATACAGCGTACATGCATCTATAAGGCGTTGAGGGACACTATTCCCAGATGCCATCAACCCGCAATGCTCACGGTGTGAATGTGAGAGGTGCGAAGGTGTGAGAGTTGTGTTCATGCAGATATGCACAGTGTGCCATAACCAAGCAGCAAATTATGGTGTAGCCAGGTGATGGTAGGATGCAGCAGGAGTAGATATTCGTTGGGTACACAGCTGATCTAAAGTTGCACTGCACTCTCCACGAGTCACATAAAATGAAGTTCAAATAGATCCATGTAACTAGAAGAGACACAAAGGGTTTTAAAGGTGAGCAAAATCGCAACCAGCTTTCCATACTCTTATTATCACAACTCCCTTTCGACACTTGGACGTGTCTCTTGGATTTGTTGACCAACTTAAGTCCAGCTAGCAGCAGATCGTACGATTTGCAAAGTCATACTGCTAGTTCACCCGATTTCGAGCTGAATCTTTCAGTATCTTCTACCTGAGAAGCTAGAAAGCTTAATAGGAGCCCAAAAGCAAGACAAATAGTACACACATTGAACCATAGAAGTGTCTCAAAAGAATTCTCATTAGCACTGGGCAACCAATGAACATACGAACATAACAATGTCGAAGAGAAGGAAGACCACAAGTTAGCCAGCTATATACTGAGAAGAAAGACCCAGAAAAATGAAATTCACCTCCCAGTCCAAGTCACCTCGACGAAGATGGTAGGCATGGCAGCTTGAAGCAGATAGCAAATAAGCATATAGTTCTGCAAGTCTCAATATCATCAGTGGGAGAGGTACAGCAATGTTGATGCTCCAGATAAACGAACCGAAGCTGCTCAGTTTCAGCAGCATGTCATGAAATCATCGAGCGCCTAGACACACAAATGAATAAAGAGATATAGTGCTACAACCAAGATTTCCCAGTGCTAACAGGTAAGCCTGATAACCGAGTATTGTAGCATACAATAATTGCTATTGTGACGCCGACAATGAAAACACCTATAATGTCCACTGTTTAATAACATGGCACTGACTATACTGATAGTTAATATTAAAGGATTTGGGATAACTGGCTTGAATGATTTTGTAGTAGCAATCAATTAAATTACCACCTCATCATAGATTGTGCTTGGAGACAACTACCTTCACAAAAGGTTCTATAAGTGAATAAATAGTTTATTATTGAGTACAGTTTTTTAGTTTGAAAACCAGCTTAGTCTTAGCCAACATGATCACACTTCACGCCCCAGCTCGTGTTTTCGAGTCCTGAAGCAGGCCATTCTTTATTACTGACTGCAAACGGGAGTATGTTAGCTACACAGGCTCTTCTGTTGCCGTATAAAAAAGGCTTTTGAAGTAGTCATTTATTTTTAGTAAAACTAGTACACAGCAGTATTAGCAACCAGTGGTTACGATGAAGAAATTAAACAAAATTCAGTGCTCAAAGCACTTAAGTCATTCAAATATACAAATGATGCTCAGCCACCCTAATCCAACGTGACACACGTCTTCAATGACTGGGCTTTTGTGCGGATATTATGCAAAAGAAGGGTTTAAATGCACCTGCTTATTAAGCCTTTGGCGGGTCTTTGAGATAAGTCCTTCGTGCGCATGTAACTACTTACACTATGCCTGCTGCTTTTGGATGTTACCATCAATCAATTGGCAATGCTTTCTATACAGCATCTGTAAAGTGCCTAGAAAGAGATTCAGCTCTCTAAGGATGCTGTACAAATGTATTATTATTATTATTACAACATTAACGAAGGGAGTTAGCTAGAAGAACAAATGGCTGCAAGATCTATTACTGAAGCAATGGTTCCTGCATTCAGAAGCTGAGTACTTGAAGTGATCAAAGTAGAACGATATAAGCAACAGTAAGCAACATCTTATGAAGGGGCTCACCCAAATTGTGGATGATTCGAATGCAAAAGTGCATTTCGTGCTGATGAAGGTTGGTTCAATGCAAAGTACCTTCAGCAAACAACGATCAACATCAATTTATACCACATTCTTAGAGAGAGAGAGAGAGAGAGAGAGAGAGAGAGAGAGCTTGAAGCGCAAGTAATGCTAGCATGGTTGTCTCAGCTGTTAGTATGCAAATAGTGCAAGTACACAGAGGACTGTCAAAAGGATAACGTAGTGTCACGGTGCAGCATGCAACAGCTTGCACATACCAAAAGCACTAAAGCAGAGAGAGAGAAAGAGAGAGAGAGAGAGAGAGAGAGAGAGAGAGAGAGAGAGAGAGAGAGAGAGAGAGAGAGAGAGAGAGAGAGAGGGAGGGTCACGCATAAAGATGAAGCAGCATGGACATGAAGAGCGTGACGGAAGTGTCAGATTGTGATACGCGTGTCTGAATACGCATCATGCACACTACACAATGATGGGAGTGGTTAGTTACACACTAAAGCAGCAACAGCCCAGCCCAGCCCAGCCAGCAAAACACAGTCAGAACAGGAATACGGCAGCGACTGCACAAAGGAAGTGCTTACACGAGATCATGCAGGCCCAGCATGCCCATACCACGGAAGTCGGTCTTCGGGTCATCACCTTGGAAACCAATATCAGACCATTGCTTTGAGATTCGGCCTGATAGAGTCACTCCGGGCTGGAGTACCTTCCATAGCTGGTACAGCAATGAGAAAAGCCAAATTTCTCACACATCCTACACACATTGTTCTGCACACACAAAAGCAGCTACAGAAGGAAAAGACTTCCAAGTCATATCAGCAAGGCAACAAATTATACATCACTACTTACAAAGGAAACAAATAATAATAATAATGATAATAATGAACTTGATAAAGCGCCCTCAGAGATCTCAATCTCTTTCTAGGCACTTTACATTTGCTGCAAAGTGAAATGCAATTGAATGGTGAGTAATTTCATGCTTGATAAACAATTTTGAACGTGCATGTGAAAATGTGTCCTGGACACGAATACCTGCATTAATGCTTACTTTCGCTTGCCATTGCATAGTAACGGATTACATGTTACAGAACTTACAAGGCAGAAAAAATACCAGCGTGGATACATGCACTAATGCTTGCTAGCATTGTGACCCAAATTTCTCGCCTCCGATACGATACCGAGGGGTACACATATTTCTTGTCAATTGTATGATTCCTTTCCGAAAATCTAAATTCTAGGAACATCGTATACAGAAACAGGTAAAGCTAAGACCTGTTTAAAGCATATCTGACTGTTTTTTGAGAGTAGTGCATTATGTGCCCATGGACATGTAACGCTTTCCTTTAAAAGCGCTTGGCCTCTTGTCATGCTGCCATATGCCCGGTGCCCTAACGGCATGCCTTTCCAAAACTAAAGTGGACAACGGCTTTAGCTTTGCCGACTGCTAGTGACCTGCTTGAATTGCTTGTGCCGTTGCAATGCTCCGAAGCACCTGCCGCCCTTCTGGCCCACACATCGTATCACATATCATATCGTTTCGCTATCGTCGTTCGAATGGGTTCCTTCTTGCCAATACTGCTGCCAGGATTCGTGAATGGGTATCTCGAATAGAAAGCCTATTCAAAGCAAGCACGAAGATGGACTTGCTTAGAGTGCCCTGCATTGTCTCGTGATGCCCTGGGCGATTTCCCCCAAGAGCTGCTTTGAATCACTCTTAACTTAGTGGTCATCAGGCCTGATTTAACACTGGCAGCCCATCTTAGCAGTGTCTTTGAAATTCTCGATCAATGTGAAATAAGACACTAAATAAATGACATGATTATTGACGATAATCTTCACCTGTTAGCCGTGACCGAGACATGGCTGAAATCGACTAACTGCTGACCACAACCGACACCACTCCTGACAGGCTTTTCCTTCTTCCATAACATAAATCAATCAGAACTGGTGGAGGAGTCACTATTATCGCATGTTCCTTCCTCAGTTTCAGATCGTCACCTCGAAGCAGTCTTTCGAATCTCTTGTTTTGAGCCCCTCCGACCAAAAGCTGACAATGGTGGCAGTAATCTATCGTCCTCCAGATACAAAGTCCTCCTTTATCTCAGATTTCTCTTATTTCAATTTGATTCTTTGTGCAAGAAATCGACACTTTCCCATTATGGGTGATTTTAACATTAATTTTGACAACTTAATTGACGTCTTGAAAAAGTGCCAAGGTTTGCACACAAACTGACTTATTTTCACTTGTAGCTCATGTGCATAATACTGTTCACAACAATGGTCACACAATCGATCAAATATACTCTCACAAGTGTATGCTATCATCCCCTATTACTACAACACTCTGCTCACCTGATTATATGTGGATCTCATTCAGTCTACACCAGAGCCCTCAACTGGGTACACAGTACCCATGGGTACTGGGTATGCATGGGTGGCATCTGTGATCTTATGCGTGGGCATAGGTACCCAGTTGAGGGCTCTGGTCTACAGGGCGTGCCAACATTTAAATCTAAAGTAATCTCTGAATCGAAAAATCTCAAGGCCCTTTACATCGATGCTGTCACAGGGAAAATATCTTCTCCCCTGCTGCTCAATCCCCATTCCGACCTGTCATCATTAAATGCTGACATGCTTACTGAATAACACTTGCTGACATGCTTAACGAGTTGGCACATCTAAGCGCAATGTTCGCCCTCGTCCAGACGGCCTAAGGTTTACCACAGATATTAAACAAGTTAGGTCTGCTAAGGAAAAGCTTGAGAAAGCACAAAAAAGATCAGGACTGACTGTCCATCGTCAGGCATACGATGACTACATAGATCCTACCAATCAATCCTAGCCAAAGCCGTCTAGCTTCTATATATTGCTGCATTACAGATGCAAAAATGTGGTTTCCCTCAATTCTGTGAAGAACCTCAATGTCTACATTGAAAGCAGTCACGAGTGACATCACCCTGAATTTCATCAACCACTGAAAGGAGACTAATAGTCCTCTAGACCCTATTCCCACCGTCCTACTTCTAGGATGCACAGATCTGCTTCTAACATGCATAACTACAATAACAATATATCTTTAGCCTCAAGCCATGTCACTGCACCTTTCAATAAGGCTGTTGTTGTGCCACCAATTACAAAAGCAACACTAGACCAAGAGAACTTAAACAGCTTCCTCCCAGTCTCCCTTCTAATATTCCTATCAAAGACATTGAAACGAGTTGGGGCAGACCAGCTGAACTCTTACATCAAAACTTCAAGCTAGTAAGTTTTAGTTCAGTTTTAGAGCGAATAACTCCAAAGAGTCAGCATTGCTTTGGCTCTACAACGACCTTCTAGGAATGCCGACTTGGATACAATCTTGCTATTTAGATCATTTATCTGTACTTCGTACGAACTCCAAATCCTTTGGTGACCATGCCTTTAGTTGCATGCTTCCAAACCAAAACTAACTTCAGACTGAGGTAACAAAATAACCTGACATGACAGCATTTAAAAAGAAGCTTAAAATGCACATGTTTATCAGCATTTAGTGGGTCCTTGTGATTTGTCTTTTCTGTGCTTATGCATGTCACCTTTAATTATGTTATTTTTGTTGACAAAGTGCTTACAACTAAGAGAATCTCTCGAGCATGCCCTTTATAGATCAGCCCAAGTACATGATGACAACAGCTAAATGGGGTCTGCTTATCAAATGTGCAGTTGGCAATAAAGGAACGCCCACTGAAGGATTCAAACCCGCGATCTCAGTCTTGAATTGCAAGCACTTTATCAGAGACTAGTATTTACACAAGGCAGCTGTACATGTGGCACAACTGCAGGTCTGCTTATGAAAGAATTATCACACGGGAAATGGAATGCAATGAGGACTGGGCCGGTGCAACTAAATATTCTAAACTAGTGCAAGTTCAATCAAAGAGTAATTAAAGGTCAGATCGCTTTAACGTCCTGATCTATAGAGTGGTAGAAAAGCCTTGGCAGTTATCCCCCAATTACCTGGGGTGAGCAATGCAGGATTGCCTGCTGGGTGACTCAAACCCATGAGCTGAGTCGTGATGAGCAAGCACTTTATTTCAAGGCTAAGACCCAGGAGCACACTCTTTATTCACCGGCACAGAAGCCTCATTATTAGCCAAGCAGGCTTGATTCAGTGGGGGGCTAGCTCTAACCAAGGTCTGGCTGAGGTCGTGGCCTTTCGCCCCGTGGCATGTGAAGCACCTGGATAGAGATTAAGTTCTTTTGGGGTGCTATACAAATGGATTATATAATTATATTATGACATAAGAAATGAAAAAGCAAGATATCAAACTGCATTTATGGCATGGCTCAAAAAAGCCACCAATCATGGGTTCCTTTATTTATTTTTGAGTCTGGCTGAGTGTATTCCCCTTGAGAGCCCATTAACCTCAGACTGTGTGGTATCGTTTACGCTTGAGTACACTGGAGTCGGAAATTACTCACAGAGTGGGCCTCCCCCCCCCCCGGGAAGCTATTTCCCACTAAACCTCAGGTTAGGTGTACGGATAAACACTTAATGCCTGCCTCAGAGAATTGCACAGGAATGCCTGCATGAAACTGAAAGCCTCATGGGCACCATGGAGTTATACCATCCTGGCTTCGGAGGATTTCAGTGGTAATCAGTGCACAGCTAAAGATGAACGAGTTTCCAAGCTCTCGGGGTGCCAGATAGAAGCAATCCCTGTATTGAAAAAAGGATTCCTCAAATGACCTGCTGTAAGGAAGCTTGGTATTGACTAAGGGGCGGGAAGTTACTTTTAGAAGGTAATAGATCAGACTGGAACAATGAATCGTTGGATAGGCAGAGGCAGACACCGATGCTCGACACTACGCCACGATAGGATACTGTTGCGCGACAATAAGAGAAGGCAGGATCCTGCTTAAAGACACTGCAGAAGGCAAGGATGATGAAGATAATGGCATGCCTATGGAGGTTTAGCAGTTCGATAAAAAAAAATTAAAAATGAGGGGAGCTTTCTGAAATTTTGCTAACAGCAAGAACGATTAGTAAGTGGCTTAACAAGCAAAGTATGAGTTCCAGGGTTGCTAAGATGAAGCCATTACTTAGCAATGTGTGCAAGTGCAGAAGGCTTCATTTCACACTATACTTGCATTCGGCCCCAGCTTCGTCGAGAAAAGTTCCCTGGACTGCCGAGTCCCAAGTTAACATCCTTAGTGCCTCACGAAGCACTCGGCAATCGTGAAGATCATAAGAGAATGCATATCTACATGTTAATCTCCAAAAGGCAGCAAAAAACTGTTGGTGGGGTAAAGGTAAGGGGGCGCTTTAGCAAAGGTAGTATAGGAAGCTTGCACCGAGTCCAAAGGATCATCAATGCATATCACTACTTGGGCACTTTAAAGAATGCTGCTATTCCTGCAACACATGCTATGCATGCCCCAATTGAATTAAATAACTGGAAATGATCCTATGCATAACACGGACAATGTAAAAGCTTTTCTTAACACCTAAATATTCCAAGTTGCAGCAAATTGCTAAAATAAAACTGTCAATTTCTTTCACTTTCGAGCAAAACAAATGCCTTAACTGCGCCAGGCTTTTAATGTTAATCAGTCGCACTAGTTTCATCGATTTATCGTGTTCCGTCAGTCTATTTGGCTAAAGGGCAGGGTGCATGGGTTTTTGGACCAGGACCATCCATTACTCACAGTTACATATCATAATGCTTTTTACTACAGTGTTAGGAGAAGCATGCACCTGCTAGGATAGCTAATTTGTTTCACCAATAGGGGAGCTGGGTACAAGTCAAGGAAATGGTTCAGAGGCTACATGAAATGGGGTGCTGATGGCAAACCAAGATGAGAAAAAACTCTCAGTTGGTGCAAAACTCGACAGCTAGGTTGTGTTGTAAAAGTTTCAGTGCCACGTCACACCACTTCTCACCGACCTGCACTGGCTCCCCAGCAATCAGCATATCAACTTCAAGTGTCTGTCACTCACATTTGATTGCTCCATTCTCTTGCTCCTTTTTACCTATAGCTACATACAATCTTTCTTTATATGGATTCCCATCGTAGCACTCTCTCGGCAGACTATTTTCATTAGCTGTGCCTCAAAGCAATTTCAAATCTTTCTTGGCTCCTTGCCTCGAGGGACCTGGGATTCAGTATCGATCGACATCGGTACCCAGACTTGACTTGAATAGGTTGAAAGGAAGTAAAACCGGTAACCTCCCAGCATTTGCTCAGTCCACGTGAGTCGTCTTGCATGTGCTAATCGATGCTGAAATTGTGCATACTGTCACTAACCAGTTACAATGCTTCCTTTCCAGAACATTAAAGTGCCTAGAAAGAGAATTAGTTCTCTTAAGGTGCTATACAGATATGATATCAATATAATTAATGAGCAAAAAGTCGGGCAATTTTGGGGCTTGGTGAATGACTTAAGTGGAAAAGCAAATAAGTCAAGAAACAGCTGATTTAACAGCCTTATTTAAGATATTGAATAGAAGCAGACTGGCCTTAGCAGCTGTCACCCAGCTTGCACTGGGCAATGAAAAACATCCTTATGAAATGAATGCATCCTTATGCAATGAAAAACATCCTGGGCAATGAAAAACATCCTTACACAAACCCACGACTCAGGTAAAAATGTGAGTACCTTAATACTTAATAACAATGGTAATTTTAATAATACTAATAATAACTATATTCAGCACCATCAGAGGACTTAATCAATTTCTAAGCACTTTACATTTACTGGAAAGGAAGCATTATGAAATGGTTAGTGGCAACATGAACAGTGTCAAGGAGCTAATATGGTTAGAGGTAACATTCACAGAGTAAACATACCATTGGACTAAGCCACAGGAGCCAAAAGACATGACACCCAAGGCAGTTTATCCCAAGAGTGGAAGTTATTAACCCTCGACGATATACAGCACTTCCAAGTGGACAACCTGGCATCTTGACAGTTTGACTGCCGATAGGCTATAATGTGGTTCACTCTAGCGATCGTATAGCAATTGAGCAATCAGGTGTCCAAGGAAGTGGCTTGTCTGCTTTCAGTGTCAGCTTCCAGCAGCCTTTCTTGGCATGTTTGCCAGCCATAAGGAGGAAATAATCAGCATATACAGCTCATATAGATATGCTCACACATGGTATGTGTATGCACTCAGAACACACACACACACACACACACACACACACACACACACACACACACATACACAGAGAGTTACAGGGTGATCGTGGAGAAGTGAATATATATATATATATATATATACATATATATATATATATATATATATATATATATATATATATATACACACACACACATATATCACATATATATATAGGCTGCTGAACAAACAGAAAATAATGAACACTCATGAAACTTTAATGATGGCTAGTCTAGGGCATACTATACACAGTATGCCATTCTTTTGTGAAAGCCTAGTACGGTTAACCAGCACAAACCGAGCACTAGTGGCAGACCAGACCGGTAGCCCTGCTATTTATTAGTAGATGCTATTTACTAGTTTATTCACCAGCTGTTCGGACAGGAAGTCGAATGTTCCTTCGAAGAGTGTCCATCGTCCATCACTGCTAGGACAAAGAGAGAGGAAGGGAGAGAGAGTTTCACACCGTGAGTAGGGTATACATCGACATGCATGCAGCAATGCTTACCTGCATGAGCATGTCTACGTGCTGGGCATCATCGTTGTTAAATGGAAGCCGGCGAAGCTCTTCGGCTGCACTCACCAATTCCGAATAACCCACGATCTGCTGAAGACTGTCCAAGAATCGGGCCTGAAATCTGCACGGCTCGAATAGTGAGCAAGCAGAAAATAACAAGCCACTATAGTAGTAGTCTAATACGCCAGGATTCTCACTGGCAAGCACTCCACACCAATTAACAAGAGCCGGAGTGGTTTCGCTTGCAGACTCCGACAGCAAATAACGGCAGAACTGCTTAGACTCACTATGTTAACTGTTATAGCAAGATTTCAACCAACAGGATAAGTAACATGCATGGCTACCGTGCAGCTCCTATAGACCAAACCTGAAGCGCTGAGAGAAGATACAAAGTAAGCCTAGTAAGATATAAATTGAGTGCTAGATTATCTCAAAAAATAGCACCCTTTAATAAGCACCCCAGGACAACATAAGGCATACCATTAGACCTTACTGTGGCTGTGCCCAGAAGTATTTATTTTGACAGGTATTCTGTCACATACAACGCTGCTTTATTCTCACTCACTGGGCTCCTTTCTATTATATATACACATTCTACAAAGGGTATTCTGTCAGATAAAACGCTCCTCAATTCTCACTCACTGGGCTTCTTTCTATCACATAACACATTCTACAAAGTCTCATCCATCACTTGAAATATCTACATTGGTCAAACCAACAGGAGATCCAAGCACACCCACCGGATGAAGAAAACCGTGACAGCTGCAGTCGAAGTGGAATAACTGTTGCTTGTAGTTGATGCATGATGTGTTAAAATTGCAAAAACCACTTGGTTTTTATGGAGGTTGGGTACTTTAAGATGGCGTTTCTAAGGACTGAGAAGTTCATTTATTCTTAGCCTTTTCTTTTAGCATTTTGATCCATTCAAACTCTCTTATATCTTCACAATTGCTGTGAGCACAATGGGAAAGTTTTCCGACTCATCGACAAGAGCCGGCTTCTCCTGGCTCGATTTGGTCTTGTGGAAGGCTCATCCTCACGAAGTGCTGTAACATTTTTCTTTTGCATAATGCTAGCATTATAATTGTGGCTGGTTTTCCTTTGTCGTCCAAGCAGTTAGCAATGGAGCCGGCCAGTTTACTTGCAACCATCGAAATAGCTCTCGTCGGTATCCCTACACATTCCCAGAAGGGCAAGAGAAGAAATGAGGTTAAAGAACACTCGTTGATAATCAGGCACCATGCAAATTCATAAAATGTGATACTCTTAACACTTCCCTACATGAAGGCAGCTTCTGCTCAAGGAATGGGTCATGCCAAGCAGCAAGATGCGTTTTTGGTCCCTTTTGTGTCACGTCTTCTAAAAAATTGAAACACAGATAGAGATAAGATAAGCAAACATGCTAGTAATTTTTGTTGTGTGCTCTCTCTTTCTCTCTTACTCTTTCTCCATCTCTCTCGCCCTTCCTCTACTGGCTTTTTTCACTCGTTCACGCACTCTCTTCTCACGCACTCTCTCTTCTTTCTCTTTCTGTATATTTCTCTCGTGAATGTTCACACATCTACAGCGAGACATCAATCATTCTCCATTGTACTATTGCATTAGGAAATACTTCGACCATCTTTACGACATTATAAATACATCAGGGAAACATTAATACTTATCAACAGCAGGTTACTTACTTTATAGTAAGGCAAAAAGAGCCAGTAAGCCAGCACTAAAACTCAGACACACCGCTAACGAGAAATTATAGCAACCGATGGCTCAGCAACACATTGCTAGCCCTATGAGGTCAGCCCAGGACAGGTTAGCCATGCCTGAAAACACATCGACATTAACGTGGCAAACAAAGGAAGCTCTCTTCTCTGCCCGGCAGTCAGCTTCCATCTTCTATGGGGGGGGGGGGAGGGCAAAATAAATAGACTATGTGCTGTACTCCAAAAACGAACGAACAGGTCAACAAAGGCTAGGTAAGGTGGTTGCTTTTTACGACCTCGGTCACGAGGTTGTGGGTTCGAATCCTATTGCAGCTGAAAGCAGCGGTGATAGCTGTAAAGGCTCTTCTTCTGTTGCTATAAAAAAGAGGCTGTTAAATCAGCTAGTATATTTCATAAAGGGCAAAACAGAAGTGCCGGTTTTTCCTTGCTAAGCAAAGCCGAGGCCAAGCCTATTGACAAAGATATTTAGAATTTCAATTTTTTTCAGATACTCATACATTTGATAAATACACACGGTTTATAGGTAATACAAGCTTTTGAAAAGTGGCCGAAGGCGAGCTAACATAATGGGTACAAGTGTAGATGCACATGAAAGGGTTAATTGTTCTGTCAAGTAGCGAAGGCTAGGCCCTCAGCGGCCCACCTCATATTTAGATGCCAAAAATTAAACAGTACCTCCAGGTAGGAGATTCAGGTGGCTGTAAAGTCAAAACCGGTGGTATGCCCCGGCAAAGCTCAGCTGATCCACATAGGGTGCTCGACAGTCACCAGGCCGACGAAAGACATTAGCAGACCAAAAGCTGAGCAGGAAAATATAGCATCGATCATAAACACTCTTCGACGACGAAGCTTTTGAAAGAAGGGGGCATAAGGAAAATAAATACTAGCTGATTTAATAGCCCCTTTTGTATAGCAACAGAAGAGCCTTGACAGCTATCACCACCACTTGCAGTGGCAATAAAAGATTGCCCACCACAGGATTCGAACCCACGACATCGGTCTGGAGGTCGTGAAAAGCAACCACCTAACCTGGTGAGCCATCAATGCTCACCAATAAGCAGAATTATGAGAACTATGTACGCAATCATGCTTTTGAGAGTCTGAATAATGCATAAGCATCATCTGACAGAGTTCACTGGAAGCTTTCCAGTCTCAGTCTCATTTTAACACTTAACTGGAGTTCAAAGGTCTGGTCCATCTGAACTTAACCCTGGCTACGTGAGCATGCTCTGATGGTCCAGCAAGCTGGCAGGAACTCTTGACACTAAGGTTGACATCAAGACAGCTCAGAGCCGCTACTACATCGATGCACTTTTTGATGAGATGATCGTCAGTTTGTATAGCAGCTGACTGTGAGTATCATTAGGCAAGACAAAGGCTCCTTTAGCTGTAGAAGTACCAACCACAACAACTGCCAGCTTACCGAGGATGAGCCTCAGGGATGACGTCCTTCACTCTCATAACCTCGGTAACAATGTTGTCCAAATTGGTACCATGTCCTTGGGCTGTCAGGCGGCTAAGCACGACCAACCTTGAGTGCGTTATCGAATGCTCTGGAACGCAATTGAAGAAAAGTCAACGAGGCCAGTAACTTTCGGCATAGTTATACATTCCCCACTTCAATGAAAGCCTGCCTCACACTTATTAGTACGCTACAATGAAGAGCGGAAGAGACGTCGGCATTCAGGATGCACTCATGTAACACTGGGTGAAGGCCGTCTTCAAGCAAGCCGGTCATGATACAAAACTCGACTACAGCCAACGGTGCGCACCTATCTGCCTCGTCCTGTGAGCACCTGTCGGTTCACTGTATGTGATACGAACCAGCTCACACTTCCCCGTCAGTTTTCGCAGAAACCACTTCCACATAGGTCGCAGCAGCACATAGTATGTCAGCAGTGCCCAACCTCTCAGCACCGAGAACATGGAGCAGGCAGCAGTAACGTCAGATCACTTAGAAGCACCTGCTGTCCTTCCAACAAGAGGCAGTTGCTCTGGAGCCCTACAAGGATGGTGAGCCCATGCTGCGTTCCACGACAGCACTGCACAAGTAGCACAGCCAGTCAGATTCTCTCGCTCTTGGATCCTAGCAGCCACGTGACTGAATGCTCTCGTTCACACCAAGCAGCCACCAGGTTCAGCTTACCAGCAGGGCAGTACTCAGTACCACAAATACATGCGTGCACTCGCACACACAAATGAATGCAAAAGTATCGGCAGTCTCTTATTTATGAGGAGTAGCAAGCATCCGACCTTGAAGCAATGGACCGAAGCAAAACGAACAAATGCGCCCAAATAATGTGCTGCCTTTTTACGATGGCATATCCACAAACCAGTTCATATAACAGAAGTTAACGAAAGAAAGCGTTTTCGACCCTCACGATCGACTTAAAACGGTGAATTTCTAATTTTACAGTGCATTGACAAAGAATACATTGCCCATTTTTTGGAGATACTGGGACATGAGCAGTAGTATCAATACAATAGTGCATCGGCTATGCTCATTTTCTAGCCTCAAGCTATCGCCAATCAGCATGCCTAAGACTATCAGTGAACTTCCGTTGCCAAGTGTAAACTGTGGGCTTTGTGCCAAGCAGACTTGGTAAATTTGCAATCACTATACAATTTCGAATTGATAAGACTTCGGTGAGGTACAGCGTGAACGAGATAGCAACAACCAGTATCAACGATTATGCAAAGAGACCCAGCCGCCTACATTTCACTGTACCGGCTAGGATGGACTGATTAGGAATGAATCTTGATCATTTCTGAATCGGCATCATTTCATCTCTGCGAGGCTTCATGCTCAAAGCCTGTATCACACTACTGGTAGCTAGTTGGTAGGGATACGATCTAGCATCAACTAGATACCAAGGTATGTTTGCTCGGAATCCATACAAAAACCAGTTCTGCCAGTCAAGCATAAAGTGGCTCATATGTGTTAGGCTGGGGCAAGAGGCCCTACTTAGACTTGAGCCAAATCAACTGGGACGATGAAAGCAAATTTGCTATTTTGGTCACTGAAAATGTGTACAAGTACATCGCTGTTCTAATGGTGGTTTAAATGATAATGGCTTCTGTAAACCAAAATTTGAAAAGGAAATTTGGGGGCAAACTGGCATCTTATAATTCATTTCATGATGCAAGACGTTTACTTAGAACTACCCCCAAAGAGTTCAGTACATACATAGCACATGAGCCTTCGTGATCTTTTTCTTTTCAAACAGGGCAATAAGTCTTGATGCTAACGGTATTCAAATATTTCTGTTACAATGATGAATTATGTTTAGTTCTATTTTGTTTATGGAGTGGCCAAGTCAGTCTGCAGACCTGAATTACACTGAGTGACTCTCTGAGTAAAGTACACAGAAAGGTCAGAGGTCAGGCTGGTCGTATCACATCTAAATAATTGCTTTCCTCAAGTTTGCAAGACATTTGGAGAACGATACGGCAAGATGTACGGGAAGGCTTAGTTTACTCTATATCGGAGCAGCACAGACAGGCTATTGCTTATAGTGATGTAGCTTCATTTTAGCATGAAAACTAAAAACCTTTGAATAGATATTACATAGGCTTATTTTATACCTTTGCATGATTACAGCAGGTTGCAATATAATTTTTTTACGTCAGAATCTTAATTGTGCTTTGACCGGTGGCCATTTTCGGAGGCCTCATTGATACTTCTGCGATCGACTAGCCACCATAGTTTGGCCCAGGGATTAAGGTACTGGCCTTAAACAACCGAGATCAAGGTGAATGCATTTGATGACCGAAGTCGTGGGCACGAGTCCTGTGGCATATGTGCAGCACGGGATAGAGATAAAGTTCTCTTAGAGTGCTATACAAATGATTTATTCATTATATAGATATAAATATAGGCTATACATTATATGAGTGTACATCTACCACTGTATGATAAATAAGCTAGGTTTGTCAGTAAGCCCATCAGTAAGACCATCCCAGTCACAGACTCATGTCTGCAGTACAGGTTTGATAAGATATCAATAGTATTACAAAGACGATACACCAAAAACGTGTCAAAAACAAGGGGAGACAATTTGCTAACTGAGATATTTAACTGCAACATGCACTTTCATCAGTTGAAATCGAACAATGAAATGCTACAGCTTCACAGGTAGATGGATTTAAATGTCTTTTTTTTCGAAGGATGGCTACGGAATTCCAGCAACTTGCTCTCTCTGCACTACAACCCGTTCGCCGTCTGTTGTCCAAAGTGAAGACTGACACTTTCAACGCTTACCAGCTTCTGCTTGGACCAGTTGAGTTAGATATTTGACAGTTGCCAGAGTGAGCAAGACCGACAGGAGGTCGTACTACACCTGCCTTTGGTTAGCAATGGAAGTACATAAACAGAATCTGTCCACGATTCTTTCTGAGGGCATAATATATAGTTAATATGAATTTATTAAAGATCGTCATCAAGTTATTACGTTCCTTATAACTCCATGGTTATTTGCTATTGGACGTGGACCAATAAAATTGGATTACAATTTTCTTTCATAAGAAAATTATTAAATATAATTTTTAATTAATTTATTATTATACAGATAAACACTCTAAGCTTGGGAATGAGTGGGGCTGCTATCCAGCTAGGTCAACCAGCACTCCGGCATGCTTTAATAATAATAATGTACTTGACAAAGTGCCCTCAGAGAACTTAATCTCTTTCTAGGTGCTTTACATTTGCTGCAAAAGGAAAAGCAATTGAATCCAATGCAAAGTTGAAATTTCTGTAATTTTTCACAGATCCAAGCTGATTTCCATATAAAACATGCAGTTTCCACATGTCATTGTGGACTGGTGTTTTCAAAGCAATAAATTGAGAACAAAAAGGAGGAAAGTAAGCACAGTATAGCCATTCCTATCTCAGAAAACAACGAGAACAACAAGCAACAAAGGAAGCCCTTCAGCTCCACACTGCCAAAACTCAACAGAAACGTTGCATACAACACACTCTACAGCAGGAAGAGACTGAAGAAGCCCAGGAGCTTCGTGCTTTCAAAGATTAGCGAGCTTCTCACTTAAGATAGGTCAACAATAGAAAGAGACTGAAGGTAAGATTCGAGCACTTCACGACCAAGGTTGTGGTATGGAGTCCTTGCCAGCAGCAGACACGGCCACACAGCAAGGCTGGGCTTCTCACTAGCTCAGTGGACACTCAGGCCAGCATTGCAATGCATTATGAAATTTTCCGTGATTTTTCACGGGCATAAGATAGTGTCATAATACAAGAACAATCCATGGAAAAGAAATGATGGTGCTTCAGCCACAACAATTAAGGCGGCATGATCACGGAGAGAAAACACGAGCATGTCAGTTATAGAACTCAGAATAAGAACAAGCAGCTAAAGGCTTTTGCCAGCTTGCATGAGAAACATGTCGTTAGTCAAATTTTTGTAAGTCAAAGATTGTAAGTGGGGGAGGAGCTGACACTAGTTCGTATAGCAGGGCCAACTGCCTTAAGAGACAACATTTGGTTGGTCCACAGTATGACATGACTTAGTTTGACTGCAGCTCAGTAGCCAAGTAGTAATGCACACATCAGTACAATGTCTGTGTGCAAATCAGTTCCACACATACAATTGCTCTTACTTCTTACACACACACAAACACACACACACACACACACACACACACACACACACACACACACACACACACACACGCCCTTGTGGTGAGGTAACTCCAGGTTGGAGCAAACAAAAAGATTAAGGATTTGGCTGTAGGACTTTCACGGGGCACACCAAGTGACTAAAGGTTGATAACGCTACCGTTGAGAGAATCAATA
Source organism: Cristatella mucedo (assembly GCA_009760855.2). Lineage (NCBI taxonomy): Eukaryota > Metazoa > Bryozoa > Phylactolaemata > Cristatellidae > Cristatella > Cristatella mucedo. The sequence continues at coordinate 7,708,036 of WPIO01000012.1, forward strand.
TTCAGGCCTCAAAGCCACATGCATACCAAGTATCTATGACGTGACCAAGTTAGCATGCTACAAAGGGCAAACAAAGGGAAAGGACAGACAAGATATGGCACCTCAAAGGGTTATACTAAACACTACAAAATACTCCACGGACCGAGGAATGCTTAAGTTACACTGATATATGACAGCTGGTTTAGATTCGACCCACTGTATATAACCATATTGATCACAACTTTTACCAATTCCCCTGAGGTGAATAGTGATGACAAGTGATCAAATCAGCAACATGCAGAGAGGCTAGTTCTGATCTTTGTGAGTACGGGAGGGTATCTAAGAACTGGTAGATCGGGAATTCCACGAACGAGGAACATGAAAGTCAGTGCACCAATCACAACTCATAGTCCATCTAATAGAACTAGAGGCAAGCAGGCTTCCCAGAATCTTATACTCAGCTAAAGAGATTGCAATACCCCAGAGGCTTGTAACTTAGTTGCCTGCTGCCTGTTCATACCTGCATCATATGGTCGAACAATAAGTACAGCATCAACATAATTTATAAGAATGAATGGACTACTGCTAGAGTGCGTTTACATAAGATCAGGCAATGGCACCGATAATATTCAACTTTTCTTCAGTACAAGCCGCGTTTCAGCTCTCCAAGCAAGCAGGTCATACTGGCAGGCTTTTTGCCAGAATGAAAGAAGTGGGGAGGAACTACCGGCAATGGGTAAAAACTTCTTTATGGTGGGCAGCTTGGTTCAGCAACGCTTGCCTGATGAATCAACGACGTTAATACTGCATCTAGAGTAAAAAAAACAGTAACTGTAAGCATAGTAATGTGGCACAGCTGCAGTAAAGCCTAGGGGAGATGAAGGTAGATAAACTGCTAAACAAACAGAAGAGCATGAAACAGCACTGCAAGTATAGAAATATCGGTTAAGACTAGGTTGTAGTGAGCCTAACGGTATTTAATGACTTTGTTTCACCAATGCTTCAGCAGCACTGCAGTTGTTGTGGGCTAAAGCTAGTATTGCATGTTATTGCATCTGATTGAAAGTTATGTCAGTGAGCAAATGTAAAGCGCCTAGAAATAGATTGAGTTCTCTGAGGTCGCTTTATCAAGTGTATTATTATTATACTTTTTTGGTCACAGTTTTTGTGAGTGAGAAGAACTCATCATGTAGTATGATGAAATTACAAACAAACGCTACATTGTTCAATAAGACAGGGTGTAGTAAAGCAAGACATAAAGTACAATAAGGAAGACAGACTTGCAGGCACATCCAGAATGCCAAGGACTACTTCATTATACAGCGACACATAATAATAATAATAATAATACACTTGATAAAGTGCCGTCAGAGAACTCAATCTCTTTTTAAGCGTTCTACATTGCTGCAAAGGAAACACGATCAAATGGTGAGTAGTATCATGCTTGATAAACAACATGAATAACATGGTTAGGGATTACATGCACAGGGTCAGCATTCAAGTGTGGTTAGTGGCAGCATGCAGAGTCAACATGCATAAGCACATAAAAACAAATCACAGGGAACCACACGATGCTGTGATACATAGGTGCGTTTTAGTTTCTTTTTAAATGTGGTCAAGTCAGAGAATGTTGTAACCGAGAAGCAATAACCGAGAGTTAATGACAAGCAAGGTATCAAACTTCAAAAAGCATGCAAAAATAGGCAAGAACATACTCGGGCCCCTGGTTAGTAAAATCGCTAGTTAGTAACTGGCATCGAATCATGCATAAGTAAGCATGCAAATCAAACAGGAAAAAAGATAAGTCACTGGGGTGCAAGGTAAGCAAAGAAGACGAAATATGGCTTAAATGATGCAAAGTTAATGCAAGTGCTAACAAAAGCCGGAAGGGAGGTACAGACTTTTGTGCATACTAACTGAAGGCCCAATCATTAAGAAGCTTATAATAATGATAATAGCTTCAAGTAATTGCAGCTTCTTCCAGGAAATCATGAATGCATCACGTGAAACAACAAAGTTGACAACTCCTTCCCATAGAAATGATCCTATTGCAGCAGTCTTCTGGAGGTCAGGTTGCTAACAGACAGGGATAAACTATCCAAGTTGGTCCATGCATCTGTGACATCCCATCTTGACTTTTGCAACTAACTACTCCAGGTCTTCCGGCCTGTGCAATAAGGTGGTTGTAGTTGATGAAAAACTCTGCATCCAGGCTTGTCTGCAGTGAACGTCTAAGTTGCCACATTACACCAATTCCCACCGACCTGCACTGGCTCCCAACCAAGTGGAGCATCGACATATAAGTTTTATCACTCACTTGTAGGCCCCTTCATTATCTTGCTCCAGCATACCTAACCAAACTACTTTTTATAAGGCTATGCATAGTAATATCCAATCTTCTGACTTAAGTGGTTTTGCTATGCTTCCAACAACTTAAGTTCTTTGGGGATCGTTCCTTTAGTACATATGCCCCTGAAGCCTGAAACTCTTTAACCCTCTACTGGCTTATGTCACGGCATCCGCTGTCTTGATATTTAAAAAGAAGCCTAGAACTCCGATGCTATTTACATTTGCTGGGTCCTTTAAGTTGTCCTTTCTATGATTATGCATACTGAAAGTCTGCATGTTATCACTTACCAATTGACATGCATTCTTTTCAGCAGATGTAAAGTGCCTACAAAGAGCTTGAGTTTTCTTAGGGTGCTATACAATTGTTTTATCACTACCATTACAGCAGTGTTAACCCAATGTGTCACGACATAGTGAGATGCCGAAGGTTCTTGCACATGGCTCACTTGTCAGATGATCCATTAACAAGCAGCTTCTCATGAATGACCAAAAGCTGCATACGACTGATATATTATATATGCTCAAAGTGTCTGCTTGAATGCTGCATACAAAGCAGCTCCAGCCTGCACATCAGAAACTGAGTTTTCGGATCATGAGGTGTCTGTGTGGCTTATAATTTGCGAGTCTAGCTAGCCTTTCGATTCTGATAACATAATGGAACCAACACGAAATATCTACAGTGGTGCGTTAGGCAAAACGAACTGGGGCTGTTTTACAGCTTACGATGTAATTATATTTGGGCACTCAAGCCAAGAAATGTTAACTCTAGGGTGCGGCAGCTCCATAAAGCATTACGGTGATGACACAAGAGTATTCTGAAACTAAGTCGAGTACTTTTTCTTACTTTAGCAACGCCATCTTCATACCGAGCGATTGTTCCAAAAGCGCATCGGCTGCGGAAGCATTGACTCAAAATGTAGTCAAACTTACCGCGAACTATGCATCTTTGTCTGTAGCTCCACAAAGCCATGAAGACTAAGTGGGTATTACACTGCATCGTTGTCTCATCGCAGCCACCCTAAGCTAAAGCTGGGAGTGTGCTACGGTAGAAACAAGACTTCACTTCTTGCAACAATGAAAGAATTAAAAGCGCAGACGAATAAGGACTTCCAAGGAAGCAAGTACCACGCAAGTAGTGTGCTATCAAAGAAGCACTCGAGTCGGCAGCAGGTGGAAGTAAACCAAAATGAAACTTCAAAATAAACACGACCACGCTAAAAGGACGCAAACGGAAAAACAAATAAGCTGAAAACATTAGCAATAGCCATTTCAATAGCTGACAAAGTAACCAATAAGCCCAAAAAAGAGAAAACTGCTCCGTACAGTGACCAAAAGCACACCTGGGCAACCAGCACTTCACCTTTCCAATGGGGTTACTGCTAATGGCGCGTTTTGCACGCTTTTCTTAATGGAGACCATTCAGTGAGAAAGAGAAAGAGTAAAACATGGTTTCTTAGCATGATGCAAATGTAACCCAGCGGTTCAGCTGTGTTTACATTTTACGCGACAGCACAAAACGTCCCATATGGCAGGACTTCATATCAGCTATAGAAGTGAGCAATAAACCTAAGAATCAACCACAAAGAATCAAGAAATCTTGAGGCTTAACTTCTTACTTATTCGAAGGATAACGCGCCAGGTGATCGATGCGATATGCAAGTGCTCTGCGTACGGAACCCCACTTCCGAGCAGTAGGATGTCTCGAGGAATGCAAAGGTGGATTCTGCATCGTCTATGATACAAAATTCAAAATTAACCATAAGAGAGGCATTTTTATTTAACTATGTAAGGTAATTCCTACATAAGAATTGATGTGGTACCTTTCTTGGCTACAATTCAAGCAGTCTTGAGTTTTGCACAGGATAACAAACATGGCGAGGTATAGAGGTGGGGTAAGGAGGGCCACTGCTCGGAAGGTGTTGCACGGCCTAATAGCGCTCAGTCTGTTCACGCTTCACGTACAACAGTCTCTAGCTATAGAAGCCAATGGCCAAGGTAAGTTTCCGTCTGATTGTCGCCGCAATAATGCTCGCTGACTGCTGGAGTCGGCCCTGCGATATCGAGTCCTTTTTTGTAGTATTCATCCAGACTGATAATGAGCTGAAGTTTATGATAGATGGAATTCCTCTGCCGGTAGGTTCTGGCTTCGCACGTGTGTGTAAACTGTCAGCTGGCTGCTGGGGCTAGTCTCTGTTCCCAGCGTGCCATGTTTTGCCGGTAACCACGCGACTAGAGCTGCTCTAGAGCCTGCCGCGACTCTGCACCGGGTATCGTGAGGTCGGCTGCTTGCTGCTGTTAAAGTTTAACCGAAGGTATTTATTTAGTTATTTTTATCATCATTTGACCGTGAGCTTTACTGACGATTGAACGCTGCCGTGTTAATCACCCGGCGAATTGCTGCTGCCACTGCTATCGATGGCCTGCTCATGCTATCACACTTGGCATGTAGTCCGTAACAAGACCGCTTGAATCCACTCTGGTAGGCGATCAAAATCTAAGCGTGCTGTGTTATAGCCCGCTGTGCCAACGTGCCACGACCGGTCAAGCTGTGTACTTGATGCCCTTTACTTAAAGGTGGCAGAACACCCATTGCCGAATTCGGACACTACTAAAGTTAGATGATTAGAAAATGGATTCGCCTAAAGCCACATGCGAGCTCTCTTCCACACGTCTTAATCACGTGTGTGCTAATGGAGTTAGGTGACCCAGAAGTTCAGGCAGCATTGCTGAGCACTAAATATCGAAACTGCATTCATCTGTGAGATTTGGTAGCCAGCGTTTGACGCCAGTGCAACTTTTTTCAAGAGAACAACGAGCCATTCGGACACTTTCTTTTTGAGCAACTCAGTGGCATAGTCGCTGGCCACGTGAAATCGTGGCTTGTAGATTTGGTGTGCCAGTCCCACGGCCGGCTGATCGGCTGACCCACGAGTGACTATGTTGGAAGAGAAATGAAAGCCACAAAGCACACCTAGTGTTGAGTTAACGTTGAGTTATTTGGTGCCTACACATGGCTAATATTAGGGAAATGCTGTGTATATATTGTCATGTAGTTGTATCCTTTGTCAACTATTAGTACAGAGAAAACTGTAGTGATCTATCCGGCTCTTTGCTCAGCCCTGCTCGCTATTTACCACTGCTAAAAGCCTAGTTAGGGAGAGAAATTCAAGTGGTTGTTGTATTGTAGCAAAGATTGATTTAAGTCATAAGAAATTTGAGGAAGATTATAAAGGAGGAATATAACAGATCTGTTATATCCTTTTGCCACTTATCTGTTGCCTGTCGTATGCACACCAAAAGCTGTTTAAGGCTTTGGTTGCACTAAAGCACAATGCCACTTAGTCTTCATGGCTGTGTGGAGTTACAGACTGAGTTGCAAGTATCTTATTTAGATAATGACAAAAGGATCACGGCTTGAGCTGTGAGCACATTTTAAATTTTAGGAGGACATTGCAGACCCATGTAGTGCTGCTTGGTTGGCTTGGTAGCTAGTGTACTCTGAATGATCAAAAGCAAGTATGTTGCCATACAAGTACCTGCATCAAATGGCAAGTTAGCCCCACGAACAGCTACTGCTGAAGCTGCTAATATTTCCTTCCTACTTGTAACGGGGCAGAGAGCTTAGTGAGCTGACGTAATTAGTTACATCATAAGAAGTGACTGACCCTGCCTGCTTTGCAAGCAACCCAGCACCCTAGCAATGGCTGGTGGGCACATGTGCTGGGTAGTTGGTGGCCGACCGAATCCCTACCTCTCTGATCTAGACTTGGCTTACTCACTCACAAACATTGCCATTTAACAGACTTTGTCTCTTCAACTTGCTTTATTGGGTCTCTTCGGCCTGTTAAATCGTCGAAGCTTCCATGTGGAAACCGGAATATTACAAGTTGCCCTCCATCGATCACTGGGCTGACAGCCTAAACAACTGTGAGGTGAAACTGGGGCAACTTCTGTGAGACAACTTCGGTTGCTAAGCCAAATGTATGTGCCATCTGTAGTAAGTTTTTCCAGCAAACTATGGGATTTCTTATACACCAGTACCGATCAGCACAAATTCAGCCACTAGCATCTTATGTTAGCATGGCACCCTGTTGATAGGCTATTTACACTCTCCAACTAACTACTGTTTTCGTTGAGGTGCACGTGTCAGGTTGATCAGGGCAGTTGGAGGTATGCCCTTATGCATGGTGGCAGTTGGTTGGTCTTTGGTTGGTTTTTACTCAGTGCATTGTGTGTTTACTCAGGTGCATACATGCTGCTATCGAGAACTACTTAGTTTTTTCTTTGGTAGCATTTTTTGTTTGGTAATTATGTAACCCAAACGTTTCAGGTTTCATCCACGGATGGATTGTACCATAGCATAAAGTTACCGTAAGTATTATATAATTTTCCTGCTTATTAGCCTTGTGCAAAATGGCTTGTTTGCACACGGCTTCTATATTTTTATTTGAAGTGCTAGTTGTCATCAGCTTCTTTTAGGTCATATTTACCCCTGTAGTTTCAGATAATCCTAGGCAGATGTGGCTTTGATTGGTAGCTGGTTTTTCGAATACCCTCTATACTTACGAATAGTCTGATCTAGATAGTGATGACTTTTTACTGATTACTAGTTTTTTAGCTCTATCCAATTAACACTATCTATCAGCACCATTGTTAATAGTATTAAAGGTCATAACTTATGCAAGTTAACTTGTTAGAATTGCTCAATTTGATTTTTGATGCCTGAATTTTTGAGCACTTGGCTCATTAATTTAACATATGAAGATGCAATCACCTTTGTCCATAATATTAACAGGGAAAGTCATCAAGAGCACCGTAATTATTTAATTGGGGGCTGCTGAAGTTACTTGCTAGCAGCAGCATTTTTGCTTGGTATTACCATGGATAGATCTCAGTAGGAACCCAATTGTTTTTATGGCTTTCTTGACACGTCAAGATCCCACATGTTATTTGGATAGATCATGCGGGTAAGGGTTGGTGGAGACTTATTTAGGTTATGAGCTCACTGAGGGCTTAGCCATTTTTTTAAGGTTTTGTTGTTTGGATTGCCTCCCTCTGCCATAGCTAGACCCAGTAGTGGAGCTAGAATTTTCTGGTTGGGGGCAAGCCCAGCCGACAATGATAAACACTGAAAATCGAAAGAATTTTATTCGACACGTCGGTGGTAACTCAGCATTGTTTGAAATTATTTAATGTCACCATTTGTCACCATTGCAGCCGTTTCTTTCTTTACATTTACCAGCATGGCATCATTGAGGTAGTTCACTTCCTTCGCTTTCATTGCCGTTCAAAGGCATGTCTTGAAAAGTTTTAGTATGCTGAACACACGTTCGGACTTGGCTGTTGATACTGGCAGTGTCAGAATAAGTCTCACCAGCTTGTACAATAGGTCATAGCTGGCCTTGGCTCGACAGGGCTCCGCCAGCATGATTGCAAGATCAAGAAGCTACCAGACGTTCTTCAGTGCCAAATCCGAATCTATTTCACTAAGTTATAAAGCTGCTGTCTCAAGAGCATTGGCTCGACGACTGGAAAGTGTATCATGTAGAATTTGGTTAACAACTTTACTAGGTACAATGCCTTTACAAGGACTTTGAGTGCAGAGGCTTGTTTATAAAGAAAAATGCAAGCAGCCTGGCTGAGCATATCCACCGTAGCCTTGTCAAACCAAAAGTTCAATTCTGACTGAATCGTGTCAGTTGCCACGTAAAATAAGTTTACACGAAGTGCCTGTTACTATTTGTGTGCTCATTGTGCCAAGGCCGATCGCGTCGGATGCAGTTGGCTTTCATGTCGGGAACCTTGGTCTCATGATCATGACATGACTCTCTGCACCTTTGTCAACACATCATCTTAGCCAGCCGTTTGCATCTCCATCAGCACCTGAAAGGTGCTATCGACCAAGTGCAAGGCATTAATATTCCGATGCGGTTTTTTGACTCCTTAATAGCTCATGCCTAATCAATAGCAAGTGCGATATGTGGTGTAAGATGTAAGCAACTTGAGTGAAAATATGTGATCAAGGAATGAAGTTGCTGTGATTCTCTGCTCAGCTGTTCTTTTCGACGTGCCCAATGACTTTAACGGTCGTGCAAACATGGCTATTGAACAGTACAGTGCTTGCCAAGATGACGGCCACCATTTAGCTCCTGGACTCACTAGTACAGTCTTCCACTTCTGTCTCAACCTGGAGCTCATTTATTAGGTCCTGCACGATCCCCTTTGCTTACTGCACAGTTTGTTGGTGCCCTTGTAAGATCCCATTGCCGCGTTGAGAATGTTAGTGGCCAGTCCGACGAAGAGAGCAATGTCTGGAAAACCATCGTTGCAGGCCGAAGCCAGGGCTAGCTGGAGCTTGTACGCCCAACAATGCCCATAGATCCTCAATTTGTCTAGTTGCTTGATCGAGGCTAGCAGAGATTAATCTCACCGTTCTGATTGGCCGAACCATCATAGCCCTGTGCACATCAGTCGGCAATCAGACAACAGCGATTCGACTGAATATCAAGGATAGTAGTTCACATAGTGTCAGCACACATGTTTGTCGCGTGCTTCAGGTCGAAGCAGATCGTTCTCGACCTGAATTAATCAGTTCACAGTGCGAGCTGCTCCGTCTTGCTTGCATCGAAGGTGTTGTCCACAGCAATGCTGTATTAAGCCTTGCTTTGCTCATCATCGAGACCCTTACAAACAAGGTGTGTGTATGAATGGAGGATGTCCTTCTAAATGTCGGCAGGGGTCATCGTGGGGTTCTGTGGGCCTTCTCGAAGCTGATAATGGCAAGCTCGAGGTCCTGCTTCCACATGAACGTGAGGAGCTCAAGGAAAATGCCGAGGTTAAGCGAATGAATTGACTCATTGTGGCCCCGGCAGACCAGGCCCTAGCTTGTTAGGAATGAAATTGCATTGACTGATCCTTCAAACGGAGTAGGTTTTTTGGCGATTACCTTAGCGAGCTGTTTCTCAATACCTTACTTGCCTTTAATGATGTGTGGCTCCTTGTTCACCAGGTCAGTGGCCATATACATTGCCTTCTTGTGATGGTGGCTGCCTTCATGAGTGAGCTGTTTTTAATCTGGGCGGCCCACCTTCTAGTTGCCGAACTCGCCCACTGTGAACTGGTCCGAGCAGCTTGAGGAAGGGAAAAGGAAGCATGGGAAACATAAACATTCTCTGTGATAGAGGAACTGGAAACCAGGATGGCTGAGGGCAAAGTGCGACTTTGAAAATTTGAAAAAAATTCCTGCTCGGGTATATGCCCCCATCCGACTAACGTCTTAGTGGAAGGAACTGACCCTGAAGTAAATACTGACGACCGATCTCATCTACAATGTTGAGGTCGTTGAAGTCAGAGGTCTCGACCCATAATCTCGATCGACGGCTAGTGCCTAGTGCCCCTGTGCATAACTGTCCTAGAGGCCGGCTTCACCTTGACCTGGCCGTGCTGAAGCAGGCAATGAAGCTGAATGAGGTTTGCCCTGCTGATCTTCAGGTTGTCGCTGGCGTAGCGTCGGTACGGTATTTTCAGCTGGAGCATAATTTTCTGTCGAGGATTTTGAGAAGAACCACTGTATCTCGCTTTGAGCAAATGTTTTCTTCAGTGGTTACGTCCATGCTGCTGGAGTTAATGGAGCTTGATTGCTGGCAGTGCATGATATGATGAATGGTGTCCGAACCGTTGGACCGTGACTAGTATAGGCCGGATCATAATGACACTTTGCTTGCAACCGAATGACACATTTTGCTTGCAACCGGTCCCGATGATACACATTGCTTGCAATGCATGTTGCTTGCAATGCATGTTTTTAGTGCACCATTGAACTAATTGAACTGTTGGGCCTCAGGGAGGAGGTACTGAAGGTTGCTGTTAGATTTTAAGTGGGTAAGGGGAGAGACACCTGGTTGTAAAAAAGGGCTTAGCATTTGTATCACTAATAACATTGCTGGATGTGGCTACTGCTGCTGCCTTTCCCTGGCCAATGCTACATACTCTCCACGGAGTCCCAGACAAGGACAGCCCTCAGACGCCGGCCTTTTGTTGTCTGTTGCTAGTGAGGTGGTGGATGTTGGTACCAGGTGGCCTACTCGACTGAGAGCAACTAGCTCCCTTTTCCACCGCGGCTCCACCACTTTTCGAGGTCGAGGCATCTATTGTTCATATTTGCTTGGGTTTTGATTAGCACTTAGTACCTGTCTCGGCTGCTTAAGTGAGGGCTTTGGTTGCCTTTTTTTGGAATAAATGGTTGATGAGGATGCTTTGCCCCCTCTATGTTGGGATCTGAAGCCTGCTCTAGGCCTTTTGGGCTACGTGGGGCCTCACCGTTTTGTTGGGAAATCGTGACTCTGGCTTGTTAGACGACAGTTTTGACTCGGCTGCATAGTATCACGCTTCACACTTTGGCCCTGGAGAGGGGGTGTGATCTAATTCTTGAACCGACCATGTTCATAGATAGATGTAACCTTTGTAACCACCTACTCTGTTAATGGACTATGACCTCCATCTAATATCACTCGATCTCATATCTAATGCATTGCCTACTTTATCTCCACATACCCTCTTCCCCACCATTCCTGGCTGGCTGCTGCTTCTGAAAGCTGCTAGAATGAATACTCTATTTTGGCAATTGGTGTTCCTGATAGGATGTTTCCGATTAGATCGTCGTTAGCATAGCTATGTGATATTTGGCTTATGGTTGCGCGATATTGAAATGTAAATCTGTTATCGGTCGTTATAATTTACGTGAGGCAATGATAATACTGACCTATATAACTTCAAAATTTATTATTTGTTTTACCGTCTAGTTTCTGCTTCTTTACAATGCTCACTGCCAGTAAAGAATCACGTTTACCTTGGTTGAACTTGATAATTAAATGATGCACTGTCTGTGGAACTGCAATTTTAATATGATTTTATTGTTGTAAAGGAGCCTGTTTGCCGAGCCGTTTGAATGCGGTTTAGATGGCACTTCTAGTTCATTGTATGGTAGCATTGGGGGCAGATTTTTCACAAACCGATTGCTTTATCTATCACCTACCATGAGAACTTAGGCAAGCCTCCACTAATGTATGTGCTCTCATACCCTGTAGGTTTATGAAAGGGCAGTAATTCAGCTCAGTCTACCTGTACATACATTTCTTAGTTCAATATAATGAGTTTAATGGGCTAGTCTGGGTCGGCATTTTTGTAGGTGAGATTTATTGATCCTAATAGTTTGATGCTCTATGAGATAGCTAGTTGTGGTATTTGTGCCTTGTAGAGTCATCGAGGGATCTTTTTTTTTAAGTAACCAGCTCCCACGTCGGCATTTCACAAAGCCGGAATTTGCTGAAAATGTTGGCTACTGGTGTAGGCCAGACACCTGCCTTAGTCGCCTGTCAATATCACTCGATAGTCGTTCTATGGGCTTCAGGTCAGGTGACTGGCTGGGCCACTGCATCAGCACTACATTCGGATTTTTCTTAGTACCGATTCAATTTCTCGGTTGACTTTATTTGTTGCCATGCCACATGGATATTTATGTCAAGTTACTGCACGGCCAATCTATCCAAAGTTTCAGCAAAGACGTCGATTTTTCATGAGTTGCCATGTGAATCTCAATTTTCAAAAGGTAACTTGCTGGGCTTACCTGGGCTGGCAGCCAGCTTAGATAGTGATTCGTCAATCTTTTATCAGCCGGGCATTAGCTTAGACAGGATTAAGCCCAAGGAAGGCCAGACTGAATTTACCAGAGAGCCCATCCTAGGAATGCTGACGAGTCACTAAGCTTGGAAGCCCCGGCCCCCTGACGCACCACTCAGGTACCAACCAAGCAAGGCCTTCGGACCCTTAGCTCTCCTTCCCGAGGCATATGGGCTCGTCCAGAAGCCTATCTATTGCAGTAGTTTGAGATGCAGGTGACTCTCATTTGCCTTGCTTTCCACTCTAGTATAAGCTTTTATATGAAGGCATCCAGTTGTAAAGAGCCCGGATAAAGATATGGTTCTATAAGAATATTATATACACAATTGTTATTATTAATATTAATATTAGTAGTACTAATAAAGCTAGTAATGTGGGCTTTGTCTGCGCTGTTTCCACGAAAGGACTGGCATCTGCTTCCAATTAAGTACGCTCAGGTGTAGTAGCATGCATTATCTGCTGCTACTTCAAGCTGCATCTTTTCTTTGACTTGCCACAGCGATGCTCGACCATTACCGGTGCCCAAGCTATTGCTGATTGGCAGCTGCTTCCTTTTATATAGAGGATGCTCCCCAGCAGGCCCTCCTGGATGTATGGAAACCCGTGGCGGGTCTCCCGAACTGGAGGGCTTGTCACACTTACTGCTGTTTGACCGAGCTATGATGGCACACATCCATGCTTTGGGAACTTTTTAAGAGCAAGTTGGAAGAACTAGAGGCAGTTTAATCAGCTTTGTGCAATTTATAGCTATCTGATGTTGGTGCCTATTCATTTCCATCCTAGCGTTTATGCACCTAGTCTCATTTTTTCGCCAAGCTGGTTTAACCTAACGGTTAAGGTGTTCACCTTGACCTTGGTCAAGGTGAATGTATTTGATGACTGAGGTCTCAGTGCTCGAGCCCTACGTCCCTACGTGTATGAAGTGCCTGAATATATATTAAGTTTTCTTAGAGTGCTGTATAAATGAATATATTTATTTGCGCATAGACTTCTATCAGCAAGCCTCCAACTGTCTACTTTGGCTGGATCCAAGGAGTGAATAGTGCTTCATGAACATCTGTTTTCTGACTGTAGTCTAACCTGGTCAGCTGCTAGTGGAAAGTTGAGTTATGCTCCCTTTGCCCATACTGTTACCTGTTCAATGCCGAGGATGCATATTTGTCTGAGTGTAACTTATTCTTATTTTGGGCAGACGGTGCTCAAACCTGGTTTGTCTCAGACTTCCCTACGGACTTCAGAAGTGTTATTCCTTGCCGCTGTATGTGTGCCAGGTTATTGCTGCCAGTGCTACTCACTGAGATTGCTTATACGAAAACTATCTAGCTGTCTTCATATTGGTCACATGAGAAAACGTTGTTCTGGTTGGTATGCATTCATTGTTTTGTTGTATCGGGTAATGTTCCCAAATGTTGAGCACCAGATTCTTCATGTGTCTTAATGTCTCCTGCATCGTTCATGTACCTTAAGCATCGATCATGCTTGCAGGCTTACACCGTTCATATGACATTCTATTGAAGGTGTCAACTTGCAGCTACCCTCCCTATCTGCTACAAGCTGCTTTATGCTTAGGTGATTGGTGTCCTAGCTACAAAGTACCACCAGAGCTCAGATTAGTGTCATATAAGGTTTGGCTAGGCATTTGCTAGCCCATGTCATCAGTGTTTGAAAAGCAGCTGTGAATCGGTATGCGGTTTTTCAATATGGTTTAGTACAAGGCTTGTCATTTGCTTCGAATGGCCATTTGAAGGCAGGTGGAAGTGACTGTAGCAAATATGCTGGCCTATGCCTTGAATGCCACCACCACTCGCCACTTGAGCTTTGTCGGCGGGCTCCATTGGAACACATGGCATAACGTAGGAGTGGGCTCAGTGTTCGACAACGAACACGTTAGCCGATGGTATGAGCTCGTGACAGCAGCAGCATGCTGATCATGTGCAGCTGCAGTATTCTTGTAACAGGCATTTGAAAGTATCAATCTGTAGCTGCCGTCTGACAGCTGGAAGCTACTTCTAATGTCTGTTGGTTGTCCGGGCATTCGCTGCCCTAGTCCCCATTTGATTTACAACTGACTAACCAGAAACTGGTTTATTTTTACAACCTCTTTACGAGAGATCCTTACTACTGCATCTCTTAGGTACAGCTTTGCTGTTCTTATTTAGGGCAATGCCTTATGAATTAAAATTTACTTTGTTGCTCTTTTCCGCACCAGTTTTTCTGTTCTGGACATGGCCCGTCATAACCATGCAATGTCATCGATGGCTGTACCTCAATAGTGTTGCATGCTGATTCAACATGGTATTTGTAATTCCTTTTGAGTGCATATCCAGTCTGGCAATCTTGGTTCGAAGTGGCCGATGTTCATGACAGTAGTAGTCAGATGTCCTCATGCAGGTTATCATTGCAAAAAATCTCAGCACTGCCGAGTTGATTGTAAGAGGCCTACCCGAAGTTGAGCACGGCTGTCAGAAGTATCGATACACATATAATAGTAAATATACGAAATCCAAAAGAAGCCACTCATGTTTACCTTTTATGGTAATCCAGGCTTTTACTCTAGTCGTTAGTTGGCAGTTTAGGCCTAGCAAGAGTGGAGGGCCTGCCTTTCGTCTTCAGCATTCAATTTGTCTGCCTGCTTACTGTAGGTGTAAGTGGTCAAGCCACGTTTATCGGTGTAAGCAAACAGAGCCGAGCTGCAACACGACTGCCTCTCACCTTATTCAATGGCTCGGTCGATAGTGGCTGATGAATTGCACTTAAACAGCTTTTGATGCCTGGTTTGCTGTATCGAGTACCATTTTACTGTCGTCAATGTTGCAGGCAACACAATTATGCCTAAGGAAATATGGCTGGCCCTATATTGTCAGGTTTATCGGATTTGCAGCCTGAATTCTTTTTACTTACAGTGTCGCCCGAGAGAAGTTATTCACAGATGGCGGAGGCATTCATTTCTTCCCAGCGCAACTTGATTTTAGCCGGCAGTAAGCAGTCAGCTTGTCAACAAGCACACGGGCGTTGCAAGAAATGCTACTGCACTGTTTTTTTGCCTTTATATGCATGCTGCTGACCACTAAATCAACTATTTTCTTCTAGACCTGTTGGAATGCCTAAAATGGAGCAAGTCACTGTTGTTAACAGTGACCCTCTCAACAGCCTCCACTTGTTATCCATTTCTGGTAGCACTGTACATTTTCACTGCTCGTTCTTCCAAGATAAGGTGAGATACCTTTATGCCTAGGTTCTTTAGCTATAACCTATCACTCGAAAAGCTTTTGCAATGAAGCTTTTGGAGCCCGTCATCCAGCATTATCGTATAATACTCTGTTTTTATGTGTGCCTTTTAAGCATGCCATTACTTATGTGCTGGTGCGAGCATCATCGTCTTTCCCGCTGAATGAACTCTTGAACGGTTTCAGATGGTGCCTCCTGGTGGTAATACATCTTTCGATGTGGTATTTCTGGCTCGCCAGATTGGCAAGGTTGAGAACACCCTCTACATACACACGTCACAAGGCACCTTCAAATACCAGGTAATCACAGCCGTATATATTATGGGCAATTCATTTTCAGCAGTTTTGTTTTTGAATTTTTACTAGAGCTTGCTGCCCGTGGACTCGCTTTACTGAGTCAAAGTACAATTACGAATCTATTGCATGTCACTCCCGTAAGTACTAGTCGCCATCTTGCCCTGTGGTGGAGGGAAGGTCGAAGGACTTTCTTGTTTTAATTAGTAGTGATACAAATGTCCATAAAAGATTTTTAATGTGTAGTATTTTCTTTGTGGACAGCAAATGTGCTTGAATATCTAGGACAGAGCCGTGTTTAATAATTGAACAGTCCACAGGATTATTGTTTAGCTTGCTTCCTACACTATACTTACCCATGTTCTTAGCAGCTGTGAATAGATTTTCTTGACTAGCATTTTTGCCAAGTCTAAATGGTACTATACTGTCACTAAGATGATGTGTTAGCTCGTTCTGATGCTGCTAACCACCGAATGAAGTTTGATCGCATACTATCGACCTCCAAGTTGAAGTGAGCCGAGAGGCAGATGTTATGCCGAGTTTTTATGTTCATCTGCATAGCTGTCTTCACTCAACATATGTGGAGAAAGGACACGTTTCGGTATACGCTAGCAATTATGCAAACAGAATTCCTCAGACAGATGTATTCGGTCTTCATTATTAATGACCTAATATACTATCTGCACCCTGAACTGTGCAAAGCATTATAGCCGGACATTGCTTTTATTACAGTTACCTTTTTTATTACAGTGCTGCCTTTTTGGATTGGTTTCTGGGCAAGTGGGTGTGTGGTCCTAGTTTTTCATTGATGTTTTATCAACATCCAACTGGTCGTTACAGCTGCTGGTGAAGCAGCTGTCTCTTTGTTTCAGTCTCTTTGTGTATGGCGCAGGCTGGTAAGGAGCCATGCTGCTCCTTGTGTGACAAGATGGTAACAGCAAACCACTATCTTATGTGAATAGGTCATGAGCACCATTAGTTCGATGACTGGCAGCCTGAAGTTTTTCTTGACCAGCCATTTTGTACACTACATGATGTTACACATGCATGCGTGTACACAGTTGTACACATTCATGTCCAGAGGTTGTATTTACAAGGGCACGTGCACACTTTTACATATTCACATGCCACGGTGATAAAGGAACATACACGGTGCAAGCTGGAGTGCGAATATTTTGAAAATGTGGGTCAGCAAAAACGACTTGACGAACTTGTTAAGCATTAGAATAAAGCTAAAGCAACACCACATGTGATAGCAAGAGCATACATAATGCTAATGACATGCAATATTAGCTCTCACATGCTCTCGATGAGGATTGATCTCCCGGCCAAATGTTTTGGTTACACTTCCAGTTCTTGCAATGCCACCATTACAAAACTGCCAGCAGCAATAGCAAGGTCTAACTGGCATGCAATGGCAGCCAGTGGAAAATCAATGCATTAAAATATCCTTTGACAAGGAGGTTTGTGCTGTGTATGACTGCAGCTCACTGCACATACTGTGACAAAGTGACAAGAAATGAAAGCACACACTTCTTTTTATATTTCATATTTTCTTCCCGAATTAATCGCCAAGCACAATATGTCAAGGCTGTGGTTAGTCAGAGAGTCACTACACGTACTCGGTCATCTACTCTATCCACTGCATGGACAGTGTATATCATAGAGAGTGAGGTAACTCATGTATGGCTGGATGCCGTACAGAAGCAAGCATAGATATTATCCGCTGAGATAAGCTTGCTTGACACCCAAGCAGAGGAGGGCTCAGTCGATTTAGCAGTTATTTAGCAGCCTGCTTTCCGGAAAAGTTCCTGCTCGGTTTTTATGTCGAAATCAGCTATGCACCAGAAAAAAAATGATGGACTTTGAAGCAGGCCTGCTGAAGATCACAAGGGCCCCGTGAAACAGCTAAGTTCAGAATCCTACCTGTTACTAGGCTGCTTGCAGTTCACCACTCCAGGCAAGATGACCGAGTCGTAATCAAGATGCCATCATCTTGCGAAGCCAAATCAATGCTCCACCATGCTTGGCGTTGTCCTTTTGTGCCTCCGAGTTTCAAACCCTTGGAGACTGTGCCTTGAGCTCTTATGCTCCCAAAACCTGGAACTCACTACCGACTGGCGGCACGTCATCTTCCTGATTTTACAGCTTTCAAAAAGAAACGACTTCCTCCTTTTCCGCACAGACTTTCCTCCGTCTGCGTGAAATGTCCTGTCTTTGCTTATGCGTTTATGCATGCTGAAATTGTGCATGATATAGATAACTGGTTGACCTGCTTTCTTTTCAGCATGTGTAACGTGCCTAAGAATTTTGGTTCTCTTAGGGCTTATGTCAGTGTTTTATTCTTCCTACTGTTATTTCGACTTCTTCCTCGTGTTTGAGTATCTGCCAGACGCTGCACGTGCGTAGTTTCACTAGTTGCGAGATTCACTTTATAATAATGCAGTTTTTGAAAGTTTACATGGATTCAGATTGGTTGTTTCTCAAACAGTGTGGGTGTAGAACAGACAGTAGGAGTCTCTCATTCTTTAGTATCCACTCTGTATTGTGATAGTCTATAAGAGGATAATTACAAACGGACGGTCATATTACTTATCACGTTCTCTTTTGCTTATATACTAGGGTTTGCCACCTTCAACAGTTGCTGATGCCAAGAGGAGCGTACATTGAACCTTTGGTGGCTTCAACAGAATCTGGCCGCTCATTGGCTTTCTTGCCCGCTTGGACTGAGATGCGTTGTGCTAATATAATTAATTTGTGCCAGTGAGGCTTCGATTATCATTCAAGGGACTGCCAATGCCCAACTGTTGTAATCTCACAATCATGGTGGTAATGTGCTGGATTCCTCTCAATGGAACAACCATGCATCTCTTTCATTTTAATTCTATTTACCAGTGCTAATATTTTTTCAAAGTGAAGAATGGGACTAAATGCTTATCAAGTTTGCCTCGGTCGAAGAATGATTTTGCAACCCCTGGATTATATTAGCAGTCCCATGCTTTAACCGATTGAGCTGTCGTCACTAAAGTTAATACTGAACTCAACACGGAGCTTAATAGCTCCGTGCCATAGCTGGTCATAGCCATGGTCATAGCCATAGCTGGTCATAGCCATGATTGTCACTTATGCGTTCAAGCAAAATCCGGGTGTATGCATGTGCACGTTTATAATTGCATCCAAGTGCCGAGTTATCAGTATTATTAGAAATGACGATGTTGATCATCAAGGTGAAGTTGGCTGGAGCAATGGTCGAATCTTAAGTATGCCTGCCTGCTTGCTTGTGCCGTTGGTGTGTGTCATGCTCCATGGCACCATTGATCAAAGGAACTAGAGGTGCAGTCGATTTCCCATCGGTTGTTTATCAGGCCTCTGGAACTTTACCGTTAACATTCTTTTGTAGGTGTTCGGTGTTGGAACTGCGAATCCATACAGGCTGAAGCCTCTTATTGGTGCTCGTGTGCCGGTCAATAGCAGCTTTTCGCCTGTCATACACATGCACAATCCCCACAGCACACCGCTGCAGGTAAGTGTGGTAGCATTGGCTCTCGATGTGCCTTTTGCATGCAGATGTGGCTACCAATGTCTTCCAGTCTCTTAAGCTCACCGGCCATCACAGCCAATAGAATTGTGATTACCTCCAGACTTCTTATCAAAGCTAGCGTTTGTGCGAGAAAAACATTTTGTGCCTCTAGTGTGTGCAATTTCTCTTGGATGTCCTGTGATAAATGGGTGCATGAATTGCTTTGGAATAAACTATTTGAAAGTATTTTGTGCGTCAGTCATGACTGTTGTGCGTTCAGCATTCTTAAGAAATATCGTTAAGCACAAGTTCAATATCTATTAAGCTTACTTTAAATGTTTATTTAAAAATCTTAAACCATTGCTCTCAGTATTAACTGCATGGAAATGTTTGCCGTGCATATGCACATGCACGGTGTGCATTGCTGCGGTGGCCGGCTATTAAAAAACCATCGGAGGTTTTATTTTGATGTATTTTACTGCCGATTGCAATACAGAATACTTCTATGCTCACTCTCCGTGCATAGGGAAAACTGGGAGGCCACGACTGATGGAATTTGACGAATGCCGTTCTCGTGTTAAACTTTGGTTCTCAGTATTAGCCTTTGCAGGTCTGGATTATGAATTCAGCTGTTGTTGCTTGCTTAAGTGCCTAGAGTGGTGTAAGGTGAAGTTTCCTTTTCAGGTGGTTGAAATGTTCACGAGTGGTGGTGATCTTCACCTGGAGCTGCCTGTTACAGGCCACCAGTTGTCTGTTGGCGGCCCTGCAACGCAGCATGCAAATTCATCCTTTTGGGTAGGGATAACACACGTCTCTCTGTCTCTCTCTGTCTCTCTCTGTCTCTCTCTGTCTCTCTTTGTCTCTCTGTCTCTGTCTCTCTCTCTCTCTCTCTCTCTGTCTCTCTCTCTCTCTCTCTCTCTCTCTCTCTCTCTCTCTCTCTCTCTCTCTCTGTCTCTCTCTGTCTCTCTCTGTCTCTCTGTCTCTCTGTCTCTCTCTGTCTCTCTCTCTGTCTCTCTCTCTCTCTCTCTCTCTCTCTCTCTCTCTCTCTCTCTCTCTCTCTCTCTCTCTCTCTCTCTCTCTCTCTCTCTCTCTCTCTCTCTCTCTGTGTGTCTCTCTCTGTCTCTAGTCTCTGTCTCTAGTCTCTGTCTCTAGTCTCTGTCTCTAGTCTCTGTCTCTGTCTCTGTCTCTCTTGAGTTTCTGCACGTTGCCCACCCAGAGCTCATTCTCCATCATTGAACAGTTTTTGCTTGCTTCATCAGATAGCTCTTCAGTGTTGTTGCAATGCCAAGGTAACACCCCCCCCTGTTTTTCAGGAGCTTAAGCCATACGAGACCCGACCGCTAATGAGAGCTAGCTTCGTTGGTCGTGTCGAGAGCAACCACACCGCCTATATTCGCATACGGACGAGCCGCGAGTCGGCTACATCGGAGCTCCTCGTGCTGCCGCTCGAGGTCGAGGTCACGTCAGGTGGGCATGCTTGGCATTGCAGCTTGTTGGGCCCCCCATTGTGTACGATGCTAACTTTACCTAGTGTGAGATGCCCACTGGCCCTATCGTGTATACTGATGGTGCATTCATTGTTGATCTCTATTGCCCCTTGCTATTGGAGACGTTCACTTGCTTCCACCGGCAGCTTTTGCAGTCAGCATGGTGGCAAACATACTAACGTTCTATGATGTGTATATGCATTGAGGCGTTGTTTCTCGCTTGCCACTACTACTCAAAGTTTTTCTGGGTATTGTGGGGTTGCTATGGTTTTCGGTGGTTGCTTGTGAATAGCAAGTAGCGTCTGCCTGACACTCCATCAACCGGTGCATGCACTTTTTATCAACATTAAGGGTACACATGTAATGAAAATGTTTTCATTATAAATGAGCACTATCCACTGAGCCGTGATTTCGTCCAGATAAGTTCAAATATTTAGGCTTGCCATCTCATGTGAGCCGTTCATGTAATACCCCTGAGCATGGCAACCTTGATTTGTGGAGTATGGCACCACTCTCTGGTACATAACACGAAGCTTTTTCTTTAAGTATGCCTCCTAACTGTCAGGTATAAGTGTTCTCTCAGTAGTCCGTCAATTGAGTATTGGTATGAATAGCCTATAGTAGAGGTTAGTTACCGGCTTGCAGCTTTGCCTTGGCCTGTTGTCCCACCGATTCAACCAGATGCCGGCAAGAATACTAGGTGACGTCTGTATTTGCTTTGATTTGATATACCTGCTTGATATCTTGTTGTGCCTCGTTTTGGGTTTGTTTCCAGTGTTACAACCTCAGTATTATGTTAACAGCTGCTTAATAGCAGTCTTGTAAAAGATTTCCATTTTGTGGTTGATTTAGAAACACATTCAGAGGCACTGCTAAGCTTTACTTTCCAAACGAATTTATAGCGAGTTGTGGGATAACTGCCTCGGCATTAGTAGATGTGACCGACTTGCCAAAGTCGCCAGAAGGCTTAACATGACAGATTAAGACTGCATTTAACGGTATATCGGTGGTGTGAATACAATTTTATTTCAACTTTGCAATAATCCTGCCTGTTTTTGATTGACTGGAAAAGAGCTGTACTGGAAAAGTGCCTAAAATGAACAGCCGTGTACTTGAGGTTGATATTAGCTGTCTGATAAGCATCGAGTGGTAAGAATTGTCAGCTCGTTAAAGTTCAAGCTAAGCGTTGCTGTGTTTGCATGTCGATTGTGGAACGAATTCTATTGTATTTTAGCCATGCACTCATTACATTGTAGATCCAGGCCTGTATAGCCCATTTCACACCATGGATTTTGGACTGATGCGAGCAAAAGATGTACCACAACAGCAGAAACTCCTTGTGCTCAGCTCACTTCCCAAAGCACTTAAAATAGCAGTAGGTCTATGCACGAGTGCTTCTGCCTAGCAGAACTGGTGCCTGCATGGTTTCAGAAGTGGGCAATTCTGTGCTTGCATCGATTTGCAGAGCATCACGGTAGTGCCACAAAACGAAGCCATTAGTGTCACCTTGGAGGAGCCAATGCGAGTGCAGGCTGGAGTTCGCCGACCTACCACCATTGCCACTGTGACTTTTGACCCGTCACGTGTTACCAAGCACCGGCAACTATCAGGAAAGCTCATTGTGAAGACGAAAGCCGGTGGTCACAGCCTCATTGTCCCATACTGTGCAGAGGTCGTGCAAGGGTAAGTCGGCGTTAAAAGCTTGGTTGCAACTTATTTCGCCAAGATCATGTGGTGGTCGCATGCTGTCACAGCTGCAGGCATCATCCCGACAGCAGCATGTCAGCCTTTGTGGTACCCGGTGATTGGACCGTACTGCTTGCCAGATGTCATTACAGTAGAAATGCTTACTCTTCTGAAAGTGAAGGGGTTTGCATTTACTAGTAATCTAGCGCAGTGTCTGTGCATGTGGCATGCAGAGTTTTTGCGCTTTGACCTTACTTACAGACCACCCCATCCACTGCTGTCATCGGCTTCCTTTTCTGCTGCTGGCTTGACGTCTGTGGTATCCGCCAGAGTAAGCCTGACACTAAGGCAGCTACTGCACTGGGTGTGTCAGGTTTAGAGTTGTAGTAGCCTGCCTGCCTCAGTCGGTTGCCTGCTGCCAAGCCTCTGTGCATGCCTGCTTCTACACGAGAGTTGTGCTGCTGCAAGGTGGGGATGACTTATTAAATCAGCGTATGCCACCTGCTAATACAGTGCATTTCACACACCTTGAATCTTGTGCACAGTAACATTAACAATACAGCAAGACGTGTCGAGTGGTCTGCGACTGGGAATTATTTGTGCTTTTCATATTTACGCACTTCCAAAAATACAAGCTTGTACGCATTACTAGTGGCCCTCAGGATTGTATGCTTTCATATGAAACCTTCAGAGCCTTCAGAGGCACATGAGACACTTGCCTGCATGTTCCTGGTGTGCTATGTGTAATTGGACTCAGGATGACTGCTTTATAGCATGACCGAGGATAGTCATGCAACGTGCACGGCCTTAGAGATAGTAGAAGCTCTGGCACCTAGCTGGCTGTTAACCATTAAAATATTCATGTTCATTCTACAATAGGACGAAAGGAAAACAGAACACAAGCTACTTTGATAGGTATAACAGTTGGAGAAACTTTTACAGATCGTTGAATTTGCAGATGTGTGAATCAGCAATGTATTGGTGTTCTTGAAAGGATACATTTGTGTAGTTCACACGAGTGAAGTCTCGGCGAGCTTGGTGGGGATTGTTATCTTTTGTGTCTTCTCTCTGAGAATGAGGGGAGGGGCTTTTGTCTAAGCATTCGTGTTCCTTTGTATTTAATGAAAATGTTACCAATAAACTTATCTTCGTGCTTCCTTTAAGCATATGTAACGTGCCTAGAAAGAGATTTAGCTTCTCTCGGGGTGCTATACAAATGCATTACTATTATTATTAATTAAGCATATGGGAATGTTATCACGTAATCGGCCTCATTTAGTTGGTGCTGGTTTTACTCCACTTTAGGCATGTACGGTTCCTGTCAGTCATGGATGTATCTGTGCTTGGTTCATCAGCTATGTATTCTTTTCAGTGTTCAAGCACCATTGCAGCTTGGCTTTCTGCAGCGAAGTCTTGACATTGCAACATGCCATTTAACTATCTCTCCTTTGACAACTCGATCTCACCCTGCTCGTTTGCATATTGGTTGATTTTTGCAAGTGTGATTCATCGTAAGTCTTGATGTTTTATCAATAAACACTAGTCCTAGTTAGCTAGCATGGTAAGCTGCTCTCTTGTAGCACAAGTGAGTTAGTAAGATGTACATTTATTGTTCCTGTATACTGCCTCCTGTGCGAGTGCATGCTGTATTACTTACAGGTATAACGAATTCGTATTGTCGGCTGCTGCTTCTTTTTTTCTTGTCTAATTGAATATGTCTAGTCAAAGCTATAACGAACTTAAGTGTCGTCTTCGTGTGTAATCATGTGGTACTGTATTATTAAATCATAATGGGAGTGTCGTTTGGCATCCGTAGGCTTGCGCTATAACGTAGCTGGTGTCCCTTTTTATAGGGATGTGGCGTACAGTGAAGCAAATGTGCAGTTCTACATTGGCGACGTTGCCGGCGATGGTGGGCCTCTAGTTAAAAATCTTTTGGTGTCAAATACATTTGACTCTGCTCTAGCCGTTACTCATGTGGCATTGAGGCTGCCATCACCTGAGCACCATGGTGTTCTCCAGGTGAGTTTTTATATATATTCAGGCTAACTCCGGTTGAAGCACTTTGCCTTGATGGTTAGGCAGATGTCAATTGTTGCTGATTGTGAAGACTTTCTTGAACTCTACCCAGTGAAAGTGGGTACAATCAAACCTGTGGACTGATAAATGCTGCTCAGCCTACCTGTCTTAAGTCTTCTTTAATGGCAGGTGGAACTACGTGAAGGTTCAAGTGAATTAATGCACCAAAAGATTAGTCTGTCGATAGTGGCTCTTACAAGCATGTACCAATGTAAATGTGGCATCTAGACCAGGCTTGACTGACCAGCATTGGCATTTTGATTTGGCATGGGTGTGTACAAAAAACATGTCACTTTTGTGGGGAAAAGTGGTTACTTGCTCGGTTTATGTTGCTGAACAGTTGCAACCTTCTTTTTCTGCAGGTGTCTCACCCTCCACTGCCACTCTTGTTATCTGCACATCAAACAGCAGATGCTCTAGCAGTGATCTACACCAGGCCACGAAAGCCATCACCGCTCAGCAGTGGTGGTAAGCTGATGGTGCCTCTCATCCTGCATACCAACATGTCGACGTTTGCTATTCCCCTGTGTGTCTACGATGGGAAGCTCAAGGTTAGTAAGTCAAAGTAGAAGGTGCTCATATTCTGCTGTGTTCTTGGGAACAGATATATTGTCGATCGTTGTGGCCCCAATATCTGGCTTTGTTTGACGAATCCACTCTAGTGCCTAGCAGATTTAGCCTATAAAGGATAAATGTCAGAAAATACTGAGAAGGTTGGTCCAAGAATCGAATCACTGTTTAGGGTAGCTTCCAAAAGGCACACTTCTTAGAAATGAGGTCTGTTTTAACGATTTCCATGTACAAGGAAAGAATTACAGTAAACGGTTTTGCAAACCACATCTAATGCAGAAGTCAACCAGAAGCTATATATCTGCAAATAAAAATGTAGCTTTCTCTGCATCATATGCGACGTGTGTCCTAAGTTATTTAACTTTGTCACATTGTGCATCTTGTGGAGGTTCATGCTTGTGACTTATAAGCAGCTTCATTTATAGTATAGCTTTGAGCCTCGTAAATTCTATAGTACTACCAATACTTAATAGATTACCGTGAAATTTTAAATGTCAGCTCAACTCTTCTTTACTTCACTGCAGTAGTTCATTATTATGTTTTTGGTTAGCTTTTTCTATGCATATTCGTATCAACCGAATATAAAGTTCTTGAACTTTTGAGGACGTGTCTAGCATAACTCATTCAACAGAAATAATAAATTAACTAGAACAGTTATGTATAAGTAGAGCTGATCTCAAATTTGAACTTTCACAATGATCCATCAAGTACTGGCCGAGTTATGGATTGTACAAGGCACAAGCTACACCGGAAAAGGAGCTGTTTAGAAGTCACAAACGCGATCCTTAACAAGTTGTACATCGATATACAAAAAATCACTAGCTGATTTAACAGCCTTTTTGTATAGCGCCAGAAGAGCCTTTATGGCTATCACCACTGCTGGCAGCAGCGATAAAGAATCACCCACCGCAGGATTTGAGCCCATGACCTCGGGACCGAGGTTTTGAAAATTAACCGCCTTACCTAGTGTGCCATCACGGCTCACCAGGCTAAACAAGCTGAGATCTGTCAACTTTTATTGGTTGATATGCTTCTCCCGGCTGACTTCTTGGTTACACATGGTTGCTAAACAATTTTTTGCAAGGCTTTCCTTTTAAGTGGAATTCGTCAAGCTTCAGATCTCATTTCTAATATTTCTGTCTTTTGACATGTACCCTAAACAATTATTTAATTGCTATACCAGTCTTTTCAGTATTTTGTCGACATTTACCCGTGAGTTTTTTGTTGACATTTCATTTACAGGTGACATTCCAACATTCGGACAAGGAACTAGATTTTGGTACACTTGGTTTTGGTGAGAGCAGAATATTGTACTTTACACTAACCAACGAAAATCCTGTTAGTGTAAGTACTACCATCTTTTCTTTGTTGTGCATGCTTGTATTTGGTGTTTAGGCAGCATGGCTTAATTCGGTTTTTATGCAACTAGGTGGTAATCCAGGAGCTGTTTGCCACAGCTGGACTTACAATTATTGAATTGCATGCCGTTGATAAAGCCAACATAACTTCAAGGCAATGGGTACAACAAGCCAAAGAGGGTGCAAAAAATAGCCCTGCACCTGACGTCAAACGATTGTCATCAGATACAGTTAGTCAACCAAGATCTGCACTGACAAATGCACGCAGTGGAGATGGAAAAAATTGGGTGAATATCTGCCAGCTGATTCTGTTGTGTCTAATTTTTGTATTTCATCACCAGTATTTTTTCTGTTGGTCTGGAGAGGGCACACAGTGTCACGGAATACATTTTCTTACCTGAAAATTGAAATTCATGTTGAATATTGTCCTGTAATAGATTGCTATCATCAAGCCCACTCGAACAATACTGATGCCACTGTTGGTGATGGTGTCTCAATCACTGATATGGAGCCTGTGGCACAGCCACTCTTTGGCAGAGCCTATGCTCGTGTGTTACATTTAACTAAGTTAGGCTAGTCTTAACTCGGTCGACCTTTTAGTATGCCCTATAATGTAACAAAACTAGCTAAAGATGTTAAATGCTTATCTTGGGGTCGAGTTTTGCATGATCGTCCCACGTTTTTCAGCAGTGCGACTACAGCCTGTTCTTATGGTCTGGAACTCGCATGGTGTGTTACAAGCTCTTACCGAAGCATCATCTCAAGTTGTTTTAGGCTGAGTGTTTCCGAAGTTTGCCTTTTTGTTTTATTGCAGTTGATTCTTGGTCCGTATGACTCTGCCGTCTACCGAGTCAATCTTACTGCGCCATCAGAGGAAGCCATTTATTCTGTGGATGCTCGTGTCACGACAAACTACGAGGTTGGTTGTGACAGAAAACTAGGCAGGCAAAAATAGCCGACGGTTTCATTAGCATGTCGATTTTAGCCCCCCTTCCTTGTGAAATAAGATATGGCTGCACACAAACACTACATTGCGTGCCAAAAAAACTTGGCGTTTGCTGCCCTTTTGTAATTTGCCTTGATAGTGCATAGATTTTGTTTTATTAGCTCTTGCTTACGGTACAAATTCTTTATTCCAGCCTGGCTAAAATATTCACACACCACGAGTCTGCTGCCATGAGACTTCACTACTATTTCGTGGAGGCAAGCATCAAGATATGCTTCCTCATTCTGTCTCCTGTTGCTGAATTCCCATAAAATCAACAAACTGTTAAGAATTTACGTTGAACTTGCGAGCCTATTGCCTATTTTGCGCACCTCATTATCCAGTTTTCTCTTATCGCCGTGCGGTGGTTTTTAGCCCTCAGGGCTACTAGCTAAATGTCCTGTTTCTTCCAGCTTCTTTGAGTTGTACTGCAAATGTGAAGCACCTAGAAAGAGATTGAGTTCTCTGAGGGCACTTTATCAAGTGCATTATTATTATTATTCTTATTACTGATAGCATAGTTGTTTTTGCAACCACCTGTTTCATGCCAAGTGCTCTTTTAGAATAGCTCTCATTTGTTTTGTATAGCTTATTGCACAGCCATGGCATCGTTCTCCTGCGAACACGTGCACACACGCGCACACACACACACACACACACACACACACACACACACACACACACACACACACACACACACACACACACACACACACACACAACACAACACAACACAACACAACACACACACACACACACACAACATGCACATGCAAACAAGCCTTCCATACAAAGCTTTATAACTGCCAACGTCTGTTGCATGGCACTTGCTACTTAATAGTTGAGTGTTTGGGACTCGGTAATTAATACCAAGTGTTTTGATTGACAGGCTAAGCAGCCGAAAGTTATACTAAGTCTAAAAAGAGCCTCGCTATTTTGTAACTTGTAGACTTTCTATGTGCCTATCCGTTTCCAAGCGACAGAAGGCAGCGTTCGTTCGGTACCCGAACGCATCGTGTTCGAAAAAGCATTCCCGGTAAGAGCGTGCTTTTGTACCCAATATATTATTTGTCCGGTGCAACTAGAGCCAGGCCATATCTGAAGAGCAGCTTGTGAAGATTGCAATGTAGCTATATCTGTGCTGTGATAGATTAGTTGTTACTGGTGTTCTAGTGCTTATACATATAGTATTCATTGCTAGTATTTGCATTTTCAGGGTAAAGTGCAATTCAAGGTACTCAAAATACGGAGCTCATTTGCTCAACACACCCAGGTCACGAAGATCTCATTTGTTCCGAATGACTCTCGTTTTTATTATAAGCCCTCACTAAGCACACCAGCCATCCTAGAGCCATATGAGGATACTGCTGTAAGTATGCGCGTTCAAAATAATCTTGCTGTTTTCATCCTCTAAATGTATATCATGTAGGCAGTTCTATTGTTCCCTCTTCATGTTCTTTAGATTGGTCTACTATACTTTGATGCATCTCATACTTGTGGAGACGACTGCTATGTCGGTGGGCTTGGTACAGGTGTAGAGGCATCATCTACAAGGCAACAACAATGGCTACAAGGCCTTCGTCTAGACTATGCTGTGGTTGACATAGACCAATACCTTTATGCACGTCGACGAATGAAATGGGAAGAACTGGTATACTATGGCCGAAATATGTAAGTTTTATCGGCAAACGATTAAATACCCACTTGAT
Source organism: Cristatella mucedo (assembly GCA_009760855.2). Taxonomy (NCBI): domain Eukaryota; kingdom Metazoa; phylum Bryozoa; class Phylactolaemata; family Cristatellidae; genus Cristatella; species Cristatella mucedo. The sequence goes on from WPIO01000012.1 coordinate 7,736,957, forward strand.
TATTGTGCTCGTGGTATGACTAAATGACTTTAGTGTGCTTGTGTGTACCATAGGGAGAATTTAATATGAACCCTCTCCCTCCTCGGGCAGGCTGTATCGGTTGTGGGTTTATAGGGGTTATTTGGTCACAGTACAAAAGTACAATGATATGGACAAGCTGATGCCCAGCTTCGTGGCCCCATATTAAAAGTGACATGAACAATGAGGCAACACCGTACCGATCCTACTAACTAGTCTTTTTTTGTGAGAGGAGAGAGAGAGAGAGAGAGAGAGAGAGAGAGAGAGAGAGAGAGAGAGTTTGGTGATGGAACTGCCAATTGAATGGAGGGAGAAGTGAGGCAAAAGGATATATTGGGAACTTGTTATTACTCTCTCAACATGACATGACTATATCTTTACCCTTTTTTATATTGTGTAATGTTTTACAAGTTTCTCATTGGTGCTCCTGATATGCACAGAGGTTATTAAGTGTGCAACAAGAAGTACCATTCAGAAGCTGCTGAGCATTGTTTTGTATGCTGATGAATTCTTGGTTAATGTGAGCCTGCTGTATTATTTATGAGTTAATTCTATGTGCCCATTTCTGTGATTCATTGCCCCTTTTGCTTGCAGAATAAACGTGACTGTGCAGATAGACACTGATCCTGTTCGTGGCTTCCTGTTTCCTGTGCAAGCTAAACTGCAGTGGCCGTCTATAATTAAAGAGAGAAAGATCAATTTTCCAGTCACCCAGATTGGCAACTTGTCGGTAAGCCCAAATGTGAAGTGACCATCAGGCTGTCAACACTAGGTCCATACTAGCCTATGTATTTTAGCTGCTATAAGCATGCATTTGCAGTTGTGTCGGTCTGTGTATTTTTTTTCATTCAGGCCGTGTAGTAATTCTATAAAGCGTGGAGTGATTGTCGGGGTGGGGTCATATCCTAATGCTTTCTCTGCTTGGAATTTTGTTGTGCTATACCAGCTCTATGCTGCTTCACTAGTTCAGCTGTTGTGGTTATTGAACCACAGTGACTGGTTTTTTGTTATGAGCACCATTGGCCTACAGCAGGACTCAGCCTAACTGTGCTATGTTGGTTTTGTCATGTATGTTTAGTTGTCTCCATCTGTGACCCTACCAACCCATAAAAATTATGTTCATGCCAGTCCGGAGAACTTTCTAGTGCACTCTGAGCGATTAACGGGCTTCTTGTGTGCAATCGGTAGGCAGCAGACTCCATATCATGGAACAAAGAAAAAGTAAGGGGCATAGCTGAGTTAATACTAGGCGGTCTTACTAGAAATGGACTGAATTGTGGCCGTTTAATGAGTATCCTTTGCTGAAAGTAGCTTTGACTACTCCCAGTCGATTAGCGAATACAATACAAACTTGTAATTTAACTTATATACAAATTTCTTCTCAGAAAATTGTGGTAACAATCTATATATTTCACTCTGGTACACAAAACTTGTGCTCTGTGGACCTTAGATTTCGGAACTCACTTCCACAATTTCGATGCAACGATGATTCTCCCCTGCTGCCAATTTTAGCTCATCTGGCCAGGTAGTTTCCTATGCTGTAATATGTCTATGCTACTTGATTCTGTGGCTGTCTCCTTAAGATCCAAGACCAAACCTGACAAATGCATAAAGTGAACAAAATCGGCTGCTGAGGATGCTTGCATGAAACCGGAAAATTATTGCTCAACAGTTTAATCATTGTAAATCATCTTATTTGTATGAATGAGTCGTCCTGACTGTACTTCAAATATAGCTCGACTATCTGTTAGCCAACATAGGTGCTTCTTAAGCAGGCTCCATCTAGGCAGCCAGCAGCTCGGCTCTGCTGATTTGGTCGTGCGTATGTACTTTGTGCAGCCGATCTTGAGCCCGATTCAGTATCGAGCCACTCAGTGCGTCTGCATGCTGAATGACTTACGGTAGACCGGAAGTTCAGAAGTGATCCTAACACACAGACCAGTGTGAGGGACCTGTCTTGAGTGACTGAAAAGGCTGAGAGAGAGAGAGAGAGAGAGAGGGGGGGAGGGAGGGAGGGAGGGAGAGAGTAGTGCATTGCACAAAGCGACTCAGTACCTCATAGATTCGGTGCCCTGCCAAATGCAGGATGTCCTCAAAAACCGAGTGGATATGCTTTTTTTCTAAACGTGAAGGGCGATGGTGCACTGCCTTATACTTGTTAGCATTTAATAAGAAGTACTTCTTGACGAATACAACTTTTGTTGTCTTGCCGTTAGAGAATTTCACTGCAAAAATCACAAGCCATTCGTCCGACGGCCATCACGAAAGCATATATACATACGTAGTCCCCTGGAGTTTCGGCTCGGTGCTGTTGACCAATGCTGATAGACATTAAAATTACGTACTTTGTACCTCTTGTTATTCAGTGTATTACCTTGTTTACTTTCCACTTTTTCTTGTGGATAGTTCGTTTTAGAGTAGCTGACTTTACTGCTGCACTTCAAGCAGTTCTTCCAGGATAGCTCTTCAGCCCCCACATAGAATGGCAAAGCTCAGTGTAGCGATACTCATAGCAGAGGACTTGTTCAGCTGTGGGGCAACTAAGCCGCCACTGCCTTGGCTCCGATCACGTAGTAGTCACCCCCTCATTGTGTAGTCCAGCCAGAAAAGACCACCAGGTGTTCTTGCTGATCCTCACTTGGAAGCCTTTGCTGAACAAATAGCATAATGCTCATGTAGTAACCATTAACACTCATCAAGCATGCACTATTTAACTATGCTCTACCTTTAAATTAGTACAGGGTAGTATAGCCAAGCCGAGAATTTGTTTCCACGACTATGGGGATGGAGGTTGTTACTTCCTGCCCCAGTCATATGGCCTACCCCTTAGTAAGATGAAGACGTAAGGTTGCATGTCTCGAGTTATTGACAGGATAGTAATGTAATTAATTTCTTGGGTTTAAAGGTCAGCCTACCAGCCATATTCAGCTCCCATGGTAAAGGCTTGGCTTTTTATTTACCATGCCAGTACTGATTAACAGTAGGTGGCCCAGAAAGAACCAGGTAGCTAGTTGGATCTTTAGCCAGATATAGTAGTTCTTAATCCTGGACAAGGATTAAAGAAAGTACGTCCCTATCCATTAGAGTAACATTACCCCCTAACCATGTTATTCATGTTGTTTATCAAGCATGATACCACTCATCATTCGATCGTGTTTCCTTTGCAGCAAATGTAAAGCACCTAGAAAGAGATTGAGTTCTCTGAGGGAACTTTATCAAGTGTATTATTATTATTAGTAGTAGTAGTACCATGAAGTGTTTGAGTTCCAATGTGTTTGGCTAGGCATCTCTTAAGGTGCTGGCCTTTAACAACCACGGTCACGGGCTTGAGATCTGTCACATATGTTAAGTGCCTGGATTGAGTTCTTTGGGGCACCATACAATTGAATTATATACATATATATATATATATATTAGTTAAATTATATATATATATAAGCTTATACAGTTAAATTATATATATATATATATATAATTTAACTGTATGGTGCCCCAAGAGAACTCAATCTCAATTTAGGCACTATATATATACATATATATATATAACATATAAGATTTATCCCTATATATATATATATATATATATATATATATATATATATATATATATATATATATATATATATATATATATATATATATATATATATAGATAGATAAATCTTATATGTTTACAATCTGGAAAAATGCTTTTTCTATATTAAGCATTCGGCAGACGGTTTCCGGCTGTCATTCTGTAGTAGGAGACTTTTGAATCACCTTACCATAAATAGAATGCTATTGCTTGTTGGGAATTTGATCTTGGACAACACAACTTAAAATGCAAGGTGATAATATTATCAAAGGTGAGTTTCTTTGCCTGTACCACAGCATGTCGTTTCACGGATACATGTGTCCGATGACAAACCCAGCGAATGTATTGCATTTAGCTACACCAAGTTAATCTTTAGTTCGTATGCTCCCGAAGCCTGGAACTCACTCCCGACTTCCGTCACGACACCCCCTGACTTGACCACGTTTAAAAATAAATTAAAAACGCAGCTATTTATCATAACATTTAGTGGGTCCCCGTGATTCGTCCTTAATATGCTTATGCGTGCTGACACTGTGCATGCTGCCACTAACCATGCTTGCATGCTGACCCTGAGCATGTCACCCCTAAACATGTTATTCTTGTTGCTTATTGAGCATGCTACCAGTAACCATCTGATGGTATTTCCTTTGCAGCAAATGTAAAGCGCCTAGAAAATGATTGATTTCTTGAGGGAGCTTTGTCAAGTGTGTTATTATTATTACTGTTATTATTAATCAATCGTGGAATGGGCTGACATTTAAAGCATGATTAATAGTATAAGTCATCTGTTTGCAGGTGGAAAGTGTTGCAGTGGAGAACCCTTTGGACGTCCCGTTGCTCATTCAAATACTGCCGGTATCGCTCTACCCAAATCCTACTCTGGTGCTTGACCTGATCGAGAGCAGGTATGCTGTACTACTTGTCTGCCTACTTTTCTGCCTCGTGGCGAGTCTTGAGATGAGTTCATAGCTTTTAGCTGCTTTTTTCCTGCAGCCTCATGGAAGAACTCGACTCCTACATAGAGATAGAGGACACCGATGTATTTACCCTGCAGAACCTCGAGGTGTACAACGTGAGTTCTGGCTGCTGTGTCATTCCTGCTAGTTTACGACTTGCGCTGTTTGAGTTAACCGGCAAAAGGCTGCGCAGTGCTGCCTGAGGCTGTTCTTCACCATGCCTGCTGGTGCTGATGTTGGATGCCATCGACGTTGCCCACTTTTAGAGAGCAGCAAACAACCCAGTGACAAAGTACAGGCGACACATCGAGAGCACCACCGGTGTGGAGCCACATGAGCAGTCTATTGCTACCGTGCTCAGCCCTGGAGTGCGTGTCAACGTCTTGCTTGGCTTTGAGCCCAGAGATGCCATACCTCGATCGTCTGTTATCTTGGTCAGGTGGGTGCTCATGTAGATGATGACGTGCAGGGTTATATGTCGAAATGGGAGTGAAGAATAAACTCTTTGCTCAGTTATCTGAGGCTAAGGGTCAATGACCAAAAACGACACGATATGTTCTTTATTCTTTGTAGTGCTGTGATATTCCTTTGGACTTTAAATGCTATATAAATTCTGCTGACAGTTTAAGAGGCACATCTGTTTATACATGGCCGTATCGATCCGTGTACAAGGCAAAGTCGCCGTGCCTGTGTGTGAGAGCTGCTTCTTTTCTTGCCTTTGTCTTAGGCGTATTGTGTGCGTGGCTGTTAGCCTCTGTGGCACATATTCAACAAATCTTAATTAGGGCAGCATTTACATGACAAGCAAAGCTTCTAGCACATTTGCTGTGGCAGCAGTCAGTGTGCAGCTTAGGTGGCAGTAACCTTGCAATTCCCTTGGAGGCCAAGTGCAGGTTCTGCACACTCGGTTTTAGTGCACTGCCCTTTATTTATATAAATAAAGCTAATGTCCGAATGATCGTTAGAGTTGATCGTAGGCATCGTGCACCGAAGGTTTTACATCTTGATCATCCCCAATTTAATTCCTAGGGACCTTTGAGTAAGGAATGTCGACGAGTGCCAGTCGGCCGCTTATTGAATTCGTTACTCAGTATGCTCACTAGCTGGCCACTGCATGACCTCGTCCTAGAATATTTGTAATCTTGCTGTAAGGCCAAGCTTTACCACCTACAACAGCTCGAACCTTTTTTTATATAAGGAAAATGCATGTGTATAAGGAAAATGCATGTGTATAAATCATTCCTGTGTGGGAGCCAACATGGCTTCGGCAATTTCTGATAGGTTCCGGCTTTCCTGATCATTGCTGTTGACATAGCTTTCCAATGTTGATATTGCTTGCCAATTTCCTCGACACTGTTAGAAACTATTTTCATCGTTTAATAGGAACAACTTGACCATCATCGATGCATTAATTGTGCAAGGAAAAGGAGCGTACAGTGAAGTGGTAGTGAGTGAGAAGCCTGTTACAACGCCAGCCTATTCGCGACCGTTTGACAGCAGCTTACCGAGCCTCATCTTCAATCTGAACGAGAAGGTTATGCAGAGCTGCGATGTCGACCTCGATACCCACTTGGTTTTTTCTGGAAGTGAGATCTTTGTTGCATTTTTCGACTGCTTGCTAGACTGCCTATTGAGGCATCTGTTGCCTTGCACTTCAATGTTTGTGCATAGTATGTGCTCTTTCATCGGCCACAAGCAACTCGCTTGCCTCTGCATTTACCTATCTTTTCCCCCATCTATTCAGAGGTCGCATAATACTGATCTTTAATCTCTGCAGAGGTTATGAAAGTCTACAGATCATCGCTGGGTTTCTACATGGTAAAAAAGACATTTATCGTCCAGAACCTCGGCGAGCTTCCCGTGTTCGTGCAAGACATACGTATCAACGCTGAGCTGTGCCGCGATGCCGGCTTTGAGGTGCTAACTTGCGAAGGTTTCGAGCTGCCAGTTAATGGGTCGCAGAAGATCGACATCAGCTATGTGCCAGACTTTAGCCAGCCTATCACCACAGCCTCACTCAACCTGGAGACTAGTGCAGGCGATGTGGTTAACAGCACACTGCGTGCCGTCACGCCAGCGCGCCTGCTTGGCCGCTGTGCTGCTGCTCTCCAGCGCCCATTCTGGGAGGGCTTTGTCCTTCGCTGCTCTGTGTTCGTGTCGTCACTCACTTTCGTCTTTGTGTTCGCCATCGCCTACGTCGACATGCGGCGCTTGTTCGAAGCAAGTGCGGAGGAGCGCTTGCGGCTGGCCGCGCACGGCGCTGTCTTTAGCCTGGCTCCTGTCTCTGCCAGCGCTAGGAACGTCCCGGCTAACCAGCCGGGGCCGGCGCCGAGTGTTCCCCAGGTGGCAGTCACTGTGCGTAGTCGAACGGCTCCGGAGCCGCATCATCACGGCAGGGGAAAGAAGAGGCAGAACCCGAACGAGGCATCAGGAGGTAGCGGGAATGCAGCTGGCGGAGCGATGCCCACTGCTGCTGCTGTCAAGCCCATCTTGCATCGAGCTGACAGCAGAGGTGATGCTGCTGCTGCTGCCACTCGCCGATTATCTGGTGGTGGCATGAGTGGCAGTGCAGCCTTGGTAGTCGCTGTGGCAGACTCCCATCGTAACTCGACGGACGAGTCCGTGACCGGCTTCGGTATGGGCAGCTCAGACAATGGCAGTGATGGTGGCATCCTGGCCGTTGCCGCTCCTATGGCTTCCGGCAAAGGAATCGACAAGCCTGGAAAGCGTGCAAAGCGAAAGGCGGCCACAACAGCTGCAATGGCATTGGCAGCTGCCACACCTCCAGTGTCTGCTGTTAGCAATGGAAGCGTTTCACCTGTCACAGATGTCCATCCTTGGTCGAGCTCACCGGTTGCATCGGGTGGTAGCAGTAGCGGCATCGTTGGTAGCAGCGCAGCCCGTGAGGCTACTGCCACCGCTGCTGCGATTGTTGTACCCACCAGGCGAGTGAATGCTAGGACAGCAGCTAAAGACTGCAAAAAGTCAGACACTGTCGTGCCAAGCTTGCTGGATGGATGCAAGTCTACTGTCCCGGTATCATCACGTAGACCCGTGAGCACAATGACGTCACGCGATCCAGATGCAGGTGCATCGTCCAGTGGTGGTGAGGAGCTTAGTGAGTTGCTTTCCAAGACCAGTGAGTAGCCATCAATGGCCGTGCCAGTGCTGCTGGGCGATCTGCTGTGTGCTGCTCAGAGCTTACTCCCTTCTCAGCATGCCATCACGACCACTTACCTTGTCTTGTAGCTGAGGTTAACAGTTCAAAGCAGGCAGTAGTCGTGCAGAAAGAGGTCGCTTGGTCTCAGAAGCCATCCTCTGCGAAACTTGCTCAGGGACAACATAGAGCATCCGATCGCCTGCCTCTTCGCCTACCTCTTTTACCAACGGTGTGCACGGCCACTTCTCTCGACTCGTTTTCGTCATCTTCACCGGACTCGTGTGCTGACGATTCGGTAAATGTGCATGCCCCATGTGAACTACCTGCGGCTGTTGTAATGCCTAAGCTTAGGTTTGGTCCTGCTATAGCTGCTAGTTTCAACACGTGTGTTTTGGAACTATAATTCAGGAATAGGGGTATAGGAATGGGATGAAAAAGGTTGCTTCGTTTTTTTTTGAATGCTGTGGTTACTAGAGATCCGTATGAAAAAAAGCAGTTGGAACCGAACGGAAGATCATCCCGACTGCTTAAGTTTTTTTTAAATCTGTGTGCATATGCGACTTATATGTTACTGGCAATAATAGAATCAGACCTTGATGTTATCATGTCTAGCCACGTTTCATCAACACGTGCATCAGCTCTGGAGGTAAACATTAATGTGCTATACAATCTCGTCATTGCATTTAGTTTTTAGAATATTTTGAGGAGATTCCTAGACTTTACTTCAGTTCGGAATAGAGCCTACCATGGTTTTGTTAGCAAGCTGATTTCCAGGCATCATCTTAGGTGCTATAAATGCCACCAACCGTCTTTAGATTAACTTGATGCACTTTTGCCTCAGCAGTTCGTATACAGCCTTTGCAAGCCGAGCCACAGCTGCTTGCTACTTATTTATGACAGCATTTAGTGGGTCCCTGCTATTCGTCCTTTATGTGCGTATGCGTGCTGTCTGTTGCATGCTGCCACTAACCACACTTGCATGCTAACCCTGTGCATGTCACCCCTAACCATGTTATTCGCATTGTTTATCACGCATAACACCACTCATCATTCGATCGTGTTTCCTTTGTAGAAATTTAAAATGCCTAGAAAGAGTTCTCTAAGGGCGCTTTATCAAGTGTATTATTATTATTATTATTGCTATAGCATGCAAGTAGGTTTTGACTAGGGTATTTACCAAAATTTCCGTGTGAATGAAATTGCCTTAAAACTTCCAAGGACTACCCCAGGTAGCATCATTGATTTGTCGCTTAATGATGTTGGGTTAGTTTTGAGAAATAGGAAGTGATTGATGCATTACAATTGCAGTTGAATTATCAAAATTGACGGGTAAAACGACAAATCAGCAATCGAGTTCGATAGTCACAAGATGCTTTGACATTTATTACAAGCCTTCATCACCTCAACATTGTTCATGTTTGTTTCCTTAATTTGGGTCAGGCTACCCTATTTCCCAACGCTTGAACTAGGCCTGCAGAAAATATCATAAGCTTTAATTAAAACTTATGATGACAGAGTAATGGGGAAATGTTATGCCATACCATCAATGAACTACCCCTATTTTTGGATGCATTTTTTCAAGCGAATTTAACTACCTAAGATTAATATAGGTGGATCGTTAATTATTAAGCCAGTTCAACAGTCTATGTACATTTTCAGTGCTTCAAGCCTGTGGTTTCTGATTTGGTTGATCTTAGAGTGAAATATTTCCCCCTTCTTTTCTCCGACCTGTTTTCCAGACTACAGCATGCACAGCTTTTGCTATTGTGACTCGGGTACCAATATGTTCCCGACTGTGGGTCGTGCAGTCATCGTAGAAGCCGTTTAAGCGTTGCCTGATGAAACTGTCATGTTGAAGTAGTACTAATAACATTATTAACAATGGTAAGTTATTTGTATAATGCTCTAAGAGAGCTTAATTTTTATCCTAGTGTTTTACTACTTGCAAGAGAATCACTATCCCGTGACTACTGAATGCAAGGTATCAAGCATTCGAAAGCAAACAAGTCTCATGCTTAGGCCAGCATGCTAAATAAAGCAAACATGAAGGCATTCATGGCCCTCGGCATGTTAAGCAGCTAGTATGACGTATGGCTAGTAACATGCATGAACACACAGGACTCGGGAACAAAAGAAAGCAAATTCACTGGGGTGGGGGAGGGATGACCGGAACAGTTTCCTTTTTTAGCTGAGACTTGAAATGTACAGGGCCATTGGAGGTAATGACCGTAGCCGGATGCAAGTTCCAAGCTGTCGGTGCATTTGAGCTGAAGGCTCGATCACCAAAAGATTTCAATTTAAAGGAAGCGACAGCGAGAGGACTATATACCGAGGAGCAGGTGATACAAGAGTACACTAGAGTAGGAAGTTGGATAGGTAGACCATGCAAGCGACTGAAGTGACTTGTGAGATTGGCTGAAGATCTTGAGATCCATTTGATGCGTGATAGAGTGGTAGTGAATCTCAGCTAGAAGTGATTTTATGTGGTAGCTACGTCGTTGACGACAGACCAGGCGGCTTGCTGAGTTTTGTTTTAGTTGCAGATGATTAAGGGCATGTGCCCGAGTTCTGAATTAAAGGAAATTGCAATAGTTTAGATGCAGTGTCATAAATGCAGCAACTAGTTTGGCTGTCATACTTTATCAAAGCAGGCACCAAATTTGGCGATGTTCCTTAGCTGAAAGTGAACCGACTTGACAGGACATTTGCAAATCTAACGGCAAGTCGTTTTGGATTAGTGCACCCAAATTGCAGACCTAATCACTGGGATGGTTTTAGCTGAAACAGCCTTGATGGTTAGGTATTCCAACTTTAGGAGATACAAGGTTTTCACGTAGCTATTATATTGCTCTTACCATCGTTAAGCTACGGGAAGTCAGTAGCCGTTCAAACGCAAATCTCATGTATGTGCAGTAATGGAATTGAGTCGGCTGAAGAGCAATGCTGAGACAGGTCGAACAGTAAGTAGGACTGGGTGTCGTAGGTGTAGAATTGAAAGCCAAGATTATGTTTGCAATGAAAGTAGTTAGAGGGAGAATATATAATGACAAAATGGGGTCCAAGACATAACCCAGAGGTACCCCATACTTTAAGGGCTCCCTAGATGACAGATAGCCGTTTTAATTTTGCTCAAACATCTGTCACTGAGTTAAAGCCTAACTCAGTTTAGTGCCATGCCACCGATGCCTATGCATGAGGATAGGCACTTCCAAAGGTCATTGGAAATTCGAGGTAGAGCATTTCCTATGGAAGGGTTAGCTCGAAAGCCCGATTGGAATTTGCTAGCAAGAGGTGATTTGTTGATGTAATCATATAGTTGCTGGCCCACCACTTGTTCAAAGGTCTTGTTTACGAATTTCCGAATGGTGGCCCCTGGACAGAAGTTACTTAAATTATCATGCTCGAGGGTAAGTTTTTTTTATTTGCGACCCGACAATTGCCGTTTTCAGAAGAGAAGGATCTATGGCAGGAACCGGGGACATTCGCATTATTTGTGATGAGCAGCCAACATAGGTCTATGCTTCTCATTAGGGGAACTTATGGGAAGCATATGGGAAGTCTTGTGGACCAGTGGTCTTGTTTGTCTGGAAGGCAAATTTAGCAAAGATTTCTGTAAAGACAGGTGCGACAGAGGTGGGAGAATAAGAATTGGGCTGTGAGGGGGTTTGAAGTCCTGCAGGGACAGCAGTGAGGGGATGGCATCTTTAATCTGTTCCACCTTACCTATCAAGAATTTGGAGAGACACTGCTAAGTCGACACTGGGATCGCTGGGCAGTATAGGTGATTGATAGCAGTTAAAACGATGGTCAGTAGTGAACATTAGCATCTTAGGGTTATTGATCTTGATTCTGCTACTTCTCTATGCAATTTAAACTTTGTCTTTGCTGAAATGAATTGGTACGACCTACGATACTTCAGATCCCAAACAGTGGACAACAATCCCGACTTTTTTGCAGCTATCTCAAGTCTACATTTAGTTTTCCTTGCACTATTTATGTCAGCCATAAACCAACGGGCATCTCGGCAGAAACGGACCAGTCGTTTAGCCGGAGGTTTAAAGTCATCAAGTGTGTTAGCAAGCATCGAGCGTTAGCTTTGCATTAAGGAGGGAAGGAAGGTCGGTTGGGAGGTTAAATGGAATGGCAGGGGTGCAAGTGTGCTGCTAGCAGCATCAATGTTAAGAGTCTGACAGTTTCTTGACTCATTCGTAGTTTTTTACTTTGAAGGCGAAACGCTTTCCAGGGAGAAATAAATAGGGCTATAATAATACATGCCGAACGGGTGATTATAAAAACATATGCCGAATGGAGAGATAATGTGAGAATCAAAAGATGGTTTAGCAGGAGCCAAGACAGGCTTTAAATTTAAAGAGGTGTGGACTACCACGGCTACTTGTCAGCTAATTTTTTTTTTTAGCTATGTCGGGCTACGAAAAAAGGAGAAGCCATCTGAGGTAGCATCTGTGATAGGCTATCAATTCGTCGACTTCAGCCAGGTCTCAGTAACAGCGGAAATGTCAACGATGCTGTCAAGTATCTAGCTGCCAACAACTAACGTTGGATTTCGCAAAGAGTGGGCATTCTAGAAGCACAAGTTATAATAATAATAATAATTATTATTATACATGTGGAGCAGCCCGTCAGAGAATCTAAATGTTTTTTTAGACACTTTACAAATGCTATAAAGGAAATGTGGCAATATGGTTAGTAACATGCACAGTTTCAGCACACATAAGCATGCATGGGACAATTCACTAGGGCCCAACGAATGCTGTGAGGAAAAAGTGTTTTCGCTTCTTTTTAAATTTCATCAAATCAGAAGATTTGACGTCAGTCGGGAGTGAGTTCCAGGCTTTATGAGCATGCGAACTAAAGGCAAGGTCATCAAAGGATTTGATTGAGGCATAGCTAAACGACTTGAGTCAGAAGAGCTGGTGGTATGATGCCTGGTCTGATTGGGGGAGTAAGTAGTTATGATTGGTTTGTTGCAACATGAGCATGAAGGGGTATAAAAGTGTGTCAAAACCTTGAAGTCGATGTTGCTTGATTAGCAACCAGTGCAGGTCGGCTGCAAGTGGTTTAACATGGCAACTGCTATGCTAAGGACATGCAAGCGTGGCTAAAGAGCTCTGCACAAAGTCATAATCAGGCACCGAGATAAGAGTCGGCTTTGTAACCAATTATGGTAGATACATTAGTGGTTCTAACTGAAGGATGTGATAAGTGGATAGTAAAATAAGCTATCACTTTAACGTGAAATTGTTTTTTTTTCGGTTAACAACAACAATCGTACTGTTGATAGTTCAGCACGGGCTGCTTCCTCTGATACTCTAGGGTGTTATACCGGATATATATATATATATATATATATATATATATATATTCTATATTTAACCCACGAAGCTTGGCAGAAACATGCAATCGGCGCGAAATAGTACTGTCTCAGCAAACTCAAAACGAGAACATGCACGGTTGTACTGATTCGTACAAACAGTAGCCGGACATGCAACGATCGGGCCTCATGTGAGACGAGAAAACACAGCAGAAGGGGGTGAGCTATTACGTATTGATTAACTCATGTAATTTTTTTTATAACGTTAGTGACAAAGGACTTTCACGAGTCACATATCAGGTATAATCTTTAGTGTTCGTGGCATTCATTGGTTGCTTAGATGGCTTCGATTTTGCAAAGTCTACAACAGTTGTAGCTCAAGCAGCAGGCTAGGTGCCATCGTAGAAGCAGATACTGAAGCAGTCCCGAAAGCAGTGATCAGTATTGACGCTGGATAAAAGCATCAGCAGGATAGTGGACATGCATTTGCAGATGGCTACATCTAGTGGTGCTTTGTTTGTTTTAAAAAATAGTCACTGATGTCTGAAATGACATTCTATCACAACACTCTTTTAAGCCGAATGAGTCCTGATCCTAGGGCTGAGTGGTCATGTTGATAAGCCAGGCTTACCGGTAGAAGTAGTTATTTAACCTTAGCTTGGCGTGGTGCTTGCAGAATCGTCGAATAATAGGTAGTCCGTGTGTGTATTTTCTATCACATCTCAGTAAGCAATGGCGGAGCCAGGATCTTCATCTGAGGATGAAGACCTGCACAATTTTTATGTAGGGGCAAGACCCATACAATTTCATGTCGACGGAGAAGCGAAGATCTTAGTGCTTATTCGACATGAATTCGGCGGTTTTCTCATTGAGTGAAATTAAGACAAAATTTTGTCGTTGGTGGCAAGCGGTAGGCGTAGGAATAAAGGTCGGCCCAGCTTGCTGCCCCACTGTGGGAGGATCAAATGCCCCCTCTGGCTCCGCCCCTGTCAGTAAGGCCAGCTGTTTGTTATATTCAATGCAAACATCACAGCGTCTTCTGCTCTTTGATGTCAGTGGCTTCATTGGGATTTGCATTGTAACACATTATACTGGATTCTGCCGAATCCTCACGGATCAAAAAGTGGTGCAACTGATTTCATGATCATTGATCATGATTCCTTGCTTTTTCAGCACATTGAATCTTTTGCTGTGCTTATTTGCTTAAGTGCCCAAGTCAGGTGGCCACCTTTGTGCCCAGTCGGTCTTGCCAGTTACAGCCAAGGACCCAGTGGATGTAGGCTGTATTAGTGTGATTCGCTCGAAGTTTGCTCACCAGACTAAGGCTAAGTCTAGCTTCTGTATAACATAGTCGCATTACAGATGCACAATTAAAAAATGCTGATGTTGACCATCAATCATTTCTTTAACTGCTTCAAGGTCGGCGATCTAGAAGATCGCTTGTCTAGCTGCTTTGTCAGCAAGAGATAAGATCTGAGGCCACCCCAAGACAACGTCTTCACTAGGCTATTCTCCCCGAATAATAGTCCCAGTGGACTTCCGTCTCAGTTCTGTTCAGTACCTCAATGTCTACCTTCAAGCCTGTTACCAATGGTTGCATCTTAAAGGTAACCTTCTAGTCTAAGAAGGCTACTAATCATTTAGATGCTATACCTGCTGTTTTTCTTATGGGATGCATGCCATACACAACGAACATTATAAACATGTCCTTAACCTTTGGACTTTTCTCAACAAGCCTTGTTTAGGCCTTGTCGTATGCATATTTAGACCACTTAAGCAACTTCTGCCCACACTCCCTGCTGCCGTTCCTATCAAAGACTGGAACAAGTAGTGGCAGATCTGTTGAACTCTTCTATCAAAACTTAAAACCTAGCAAGTAAGTTTCAGTCACGTTTGAGATCCAATAACTCATCAGAGTCAGCACTGCTGGTAGTGTATAAAGACCTTCTCAAGGATGCAACCTTAGGTAGTATCATGCTGTTGGTTTGGCTCGATCTGTTGGCAGCGTTTGATACTACACGACCAAAATTCTTGTTGAGTACGTCTCTTCTCACCTGGGCACCACCGAGACTTCTCTTCATTAGTTAGCGGAGAGAGTTCAGAACATTCATGTCAACAGACAACAGTCATCCGAGCAGTCTTTGAAATCCAGGGTACCCGAGGTAATTGTGCTTGGTCTTCTTCTTTTTACAATTTATGCTCTCCCTCTTGCCGATGTAATTGCCAAGCACAATCTAGGCTCTCATTTCAATGCAGATGGCACACAGTGTTACATGTGCTTTGCTTATCTTCCTGCTGTCCTCAGTCAAACTATCCCAACTCTCTTGCTATATGCATTTCCGACACTTGTGCTCGAGTTTGAACTCACTTTCTCAAATTGAATAATGATAAAACCAACTTGCTAGCTATGGTCAAACCTAGTGTTGCTAAAATATTGGAAAACCTTACTCTCAAAATGGGCTCAGCATATCTACTGTAGCATCTGCACGAAATCTGAGTGACTTGTTTGAAAGTTACCGTTGTCTTGAACACAATAGCTCCACGGTCGAGCCTGCTATTTTCAGCTACTTAACGTGTCAAAAATTCGTCCTTCTTGTACAGGGGTACCATACCTAGGCAGTCCTACATATGTGATATCCATCTCGACTTCTGTAGCTTACTATTTGCTGGTCTTCCCCTTGCAGTAAGAGGCCTACAATCTGTGAAAATCTCTTCAGCTAGACTTGCAAATCGTGAAGTCTGGAGTTGCTATATTGCACCACTTATTGTCGGCCTGCACTGTCATCCTATTAAGCAGCGCTTCGACTTCAAGGTTCTGTCACTCATTTTAGTACTTTCATTTTTCCACTGTGCTTCCTTTATAGGAAATGTAATTTACCTAAAAAGAGATTTTTTCTCTTAGGATCTATATAGATATCTTCATATTGTTATTATCATGTGTCTGTTGAGACTGATATCGAAGTGCAGTGGTCTGTCTCATTAATGTGTCTAAAAGATGTGCCGTTTTTTAGCCTTGTCTAGGAACTGCATCTCAAGAGCCACCATTCATCTGCCAACGAGCCGTGCCTGTTGCACGGTGTCCTGCAAACACTCGTGGAGATGCCACACCTTGGTCTACCGTTTCTGCTACCACTGCTACTACAGCTGTGTCGGGTGATGGGGCCAGCACCATTGCCACTCCCAAGAAGCCCGAAGCCACTGCTTGGTGTACGAGGCCTGCTCAGCCTCCTCCATATCAAGAGGTGGTCGGAGACCACGTGTCCTCGAGCAGCTACTTGCAGCAGCAGCTGCAGCACCAGCACCAGCAGACCACTGTACCCAGTCGGCCGAACCGATTGGTGCTACAAGATTACCATGTTTCGTTCGACCAGAGGCAATCTTCGAGTGCCGGGAAGCTTCTAGGCTATAGTAATTACAATAGCGCTTTAGCAGCTTCTGCACTAAAGTCCTTAGCCACGAATACAGTGCTTGTAATAGTGCTCGTCCTTGACAGTGCGACAAACCCTTCTGAAGCCTGCGTCTTGAAGCATGGCTAATGAGTCGTAAATGGAGCACCAATACACATAGGTATACTGACAATAGTTGGGCATGGCAGGAATGAAGAGTGTCTATACCATAATATATAGCAAGTCCATGTCCAGAGTGCAGAGCAGTCTATTATACAGCCACAGGAGTGCTACAGGTGTCCAGAACCAGCCGTAACATACGACTCTCTTGAATGCCCAAAGCACAGCTGACTAAATATTACATTTGTGTATTCACCCAACCACAGATAATGACATAACCGGTTACTAGTAATTATAATTTAGCAGCTGTGAAACATCTGACATGCTTATGTAGCATGCCAGCATTTCAGTGCCCCCTCCTTAAATAAGGTCGTCCTCGGCCGGCAGAACTAAGGAAACTTAGCATGACCAACTATAATAAGTAGGTGCCAACATTCGGCTTTACCACCTTGTTAGGCTCAAGTATACATTTCTACCAATGATTTGCAGTTGCCTTCTTTACAGCTGCTGCTATAGCCGGGCTTTAGCCTAGAGTTATGGTGCTTGATATTCAGGACCCAAATCATGGGTTCCCAGTCGTGCAGCAGCCAATACTTTATCGGCCACTGCAGGCAGAGTGATAACTGCAAAGGCTTTGCCGCCGCTATATAAACAAGGCAATCAAGTCAAGGGGCACGCATACTTTACAGTTGATGTTGGATTGTGAGCTGACTGACATAGAAGCTTACTGGACTTGGCTACTCCTCTATTTATTTCTCAGAGGGAGTGCTTGGCGGACAGGGGAGTGGCTTAAGAAGCCGAACGAATTGCCTTGAGAACTAAGAGCATCTAAAGGTAGACCGAGCAAGGGCCTTAATTACACCTGCCTGTCCCAAAGGAACGAACGCGATTCGCTAAGAGAGTTGAGTTTGATTGCTGTCTTACAGCTGGTAGCCCTGCTGAACATCCTCTGCACAGTCTGTGATGAGTTGTCCTGAGTTCCGAGACCTCACCTTTTGGGTGGCTATTTTGCATTTTTCAGTTATGGTGCATATTGATGCTCAATTCATGTGAATGGCAGCTGTGAATGGTCATTATGTTGTGAACAGTTTCTATACCCAACTGCTTGTTTTTGTTGGGCCATTCTGTTAAGTCGGCATTCGTCTAGTGGTGAGTCTTCAAGCACCTTCCTTGGTTGTGCCTTTCCACTTGTTGATTGCGTGTGTTATCTTGCAGCCGATGCCGACGACTCCAGTTTGGAGTCCCCCACAGCACCTGACTGGGACACGCCAAGGCCGGGATACGGTTCTACAATGGCCGGTATGTATGTGCACATGCATCTGTGTGCAGGTACTCATGCGTCCACATGCGCAGATGCATATGCATATCGCATCGTGCATATCGCATATGCTTATGCACGTGCTTACTGGTATTATTTGAGGGGCATGATGGTAGTTGTATTTTTATTTTGAGTCACATCTTGCACCAGTTGACACAAATTGAGGTGGATCATTGTACTTTCTAAATTCAACATTATTTACCATTGTACTGTTTTTTACTTAATTTTTTCTAATGGTTTGTCTTTAGGTTTTTACAATATTAGTGGTGAATGTGCCATTCAATGTGTGCATGTGTATATTTCTTTTGTAGATGATTTTACTGATATCTCCAATCAGACTGCTGCATTTGCAGCCTCAGAACTGAAGGCTGCACCTTTGCAGACCCCTGCTAGTACTGCCAGAGCTTCACTGATGCCACTCAGACGACATTCATCCTTGGGGCTAGTTACCGACGGTTCGCAAAAGGGCATGTCTTCTAACTGGCTACCACCTTCACTGCAGCAGCAGGTCATGGTGCCACATTGGCAGGGTCTAATGGCCGAGAGTGCTGTCCGCCGACCTGCTCCCATTGGTAGCCGACCCACCTTACAACGCCGAGACCCGCTGATTATGAATAACTTCAACGGGTACGTTTATGGTACCTAATTCGTAGCAGTCGCTATTAAGTCGGCGTGTGCTCTTGTTGTGTCACTGCCGTTAGTCTAACTATTGTCTGCTCATCAAGGTTGGAATGCCTGTTACTGTCACAAAGTCATATCAAACTTGTGCTCTAGTCTGCTCCTCACACGAGAATGAGATGCTCGTTCAGTCACTGGCTTTTGCCTTATGCTGGGCCAGAGCTATGTGGCTTGGAGGATTTCTGCTACCTGCCGTGCTGCACTGTAGAAACCTGTCAAACTTGGTTGATTTCAAACAGAAATCTGCGCTATTTTTGCTGAAGCCTGAGAGATGGGAAATGATTGCAGAGGATGGTGCCTCCTGGACGCAATCTTAAGTGAACTGCTATTTACTTGAATCATACTTTGGTCTCATTATAGTGTTATGTTTCCTTGTCATTGTCTGCCATCTTTTACATCCAATATACAAATGCTCCTTTATATCCAATACAGGGACAACCTGCTCGCATTGTTGGTCTAACGACTATTAATTTTGTGAAAGCATGGCTGGCTACAACTTGAGTGCCATTTGCACCACAATGCGGGTTTCTCTAGAGCACTGGTCGATATGAGCAAGGTTGTAGGGCCATTCCTTAAGTGACTGAAAAATAGACACCTGATTGTACATGCTAGTATTTTTTAATGTTTTTCAAAAGAAAAAGGTATTATGATTACACAGAGGCTCCTGATTGCTCTAGCCTTGGTCATTTTAAAAGGGTCTTTCAAAACGTACTCTTTTGTATATTGATCGTTTAGTAGATTTATAGATAGTAGATAGATCGATAGTAGCAATTAGACCGTGCGAGTGTCCAGCCTCGTGCATAGCTATGATTTTACCTATCACTAACCTTGGCAATTCGGCGATCTTCGACATGACTGGTGGGCTTTACCGGAAAAATAATTAATTAATAATAAGAACAGTAACAGTAAGATCCTAGAGCACCTTAAGAGAAAAAATCTCTTTCTGGGCACTTTACATAGGCTGCGAAAGAAGCCCATCAATTGTTTAGTGTTGACATACTCAAAATGGTTTGCTTGACAATGCCGCTCATGCACACCCTTACTGTTCCAGCATTATTTAATGAAGTGGTCGTTTCTCGAGTCTAATTTGGCCAAAGCCGTCATTTTTAATGGAGTTAAAGGGTTTTGGCTAATTTTGGGTCATATAACTGTCCATAACTTGCCTCATTGTTGTGGCAATTCGTACTTGGGCATCAAATAATTAGCAGGCAGAGCTAACTTCAGGGCTTCTTTCAGGACCGTCCTATTACTTCCGTGTTTGAGTGCACGTCTTACTGTACCAGTGGTATTCTGTAGGTAAGCTGCGTGCTTTTGGTGGCATTATTATTATATATATAATAATGCCACCAAAAGCACGCAGCTTACCTACAGAATACCACTGGTACAGTAAGACGTGCACTCATTATGATAATAGTAATAATAGGTCGTTTGTATGGTCTCGAAGAAGATAAAATATATAAATGTGCTTTATAACTTGCTGTAGAAGAATCAATAAACAAGGGTTAGAGATTTGCCGGTATCGTGCATTGACAAGCATGTAACAGCAGGCAAGTAATAATGATAATAAATAATATGATATTTGCGCAGCACCCTCGGAGAAAACATTTCTCCGGTTTCTTTAAAGATGCTGCAGGGGAAGCTTATTAATATGTTTAGTGATAACATGCACAAGGTCAGCACGTATTAGCACACGAAGGACAATTTTAAGGGACCCAGATAAAGCTGTGAGGGACATGTCCGTTTTTTTTAGCTTTTTAAATGTGTGCAAGTCAGGGAATGCCGTGAGGTAACATGCTTTGGCCAGCATTCTACAGTAAACAAGAAGTCACGAAGGCCCAGCAGTTAATAGGACCCTTAGCAAGTAAGACACAATAAATTATGCACTGTTACACATGCAAGGCAAGCCTGAACACACACAAAAACAGGCAAGTTCACCTGGACCCAGGGAACAGCTTCATTGCTGATACTGTAGATAATGCAAGATCATTGCAAGTAGTGACTATAGCCGAAAGCGAGTTGTAGAATTTATTTCAGTGCATTCAAGCTGAATGCTCTATCACTAAAAAGGATTTTAATTTAATGTAAGGGACGGCGAGATGGCTTGACCTGGAGGAGCAGGCTGCGAGAAAGCATACTGGGGTAGCAAAGAGGTTGGATAGGTATGCTGATGCAAACGAGTGAAGCGTCCTGTAAGCCTGACTGAGGATCTCAAAATCGCTTCGATACATGATAGGGAGCCAGTGAAGGGCAAACAGAGGTGATGTGTCAGTGACACTGTTACAAACAGATCAAGCAAACGACTTAGTTTTGCACCCTTTGCTGGCGTTTAACGGCACTTTAACGGGGTCTTTAATAGTTAAGGGCATTGCAGTTCTATAGAGCCGTTATCGCAATTGTGTGAACTAGTTTGGCTGATGCACTTCGTTTCCTTGTCACGTCGCCGAGACGGGAGGATCTTTTTCTGGTGTCTAACCAGCTCACACGGCTGTTAATATTTTCAGTTTGGGGCAGATGCCAGTATTAAACCGGTCCAGCAGCTTGGTATCTGGTGTTGGCCCTTATGGTAACTCAGCTGTCAGCAGCGGTGCTAATGGTAGCAGCCGCACCGATCAGCAGATGCAGCGTGCCGGCTCCGTGCAGAGGCTTCATGCTGAGATGCGGCAGCCCTTTGTTGACTTTGATTCTCAGCCGATGGAGGCAGACTTTGCCCCTTTACCATCGCCGCTCTCAGGTAAGTCATGCGATAGCAGTATTGCTGCTGTTTGTGAGATGCTATATATCTTCACATCTCATTCATTTAACCTTTTTTTGTTGCAGAAAGCTGGATGAGAGTCGGTCTGCATAATGGCCTGGACGGCATTATGCCATGGCAGGCTGGTGTCGGCGATTCATTCTCAGCAATAATACCCGAGGTTTTTACGCCTTCATCTGCTGGCGGTCCGGATCTATTGGTGCCATCTTCTGCTTCATCCTCGTCCCCTTGGGGTGTCACCAATTGGAGCATCTGGTCGACTCCTGAGACGCAAGCAGCTTGGGCTAGCGGTAGTTCTCCAGAGCAGGTTAGCAGTAGCCCTCTGTATGATATGTTTGACTGTTTTGCTGTTGTGCCTAGGCTGCATTCACTTAATCGTTACGCATGCTGTGCTAATGGAAATGGAATTCCTATGCATTTGTACCCAACCCTGAGAGGTTGGTATGCAGCATGCCATGGCTGTCTTGCTCATCCAGCATCTTCGAAAAGCGTACAGCTGACATGAATCTACAGGCTTTTGGAAAAGGTTTCAGGGAAAAGGTCAGGCCGTTAGCAGTTATCCAGGGTAGCCGTTTGATCAGGCTGCTGGCTTGGCCGAGGTGAGGAGTTGTGCAGTTAGTCGGACCAAAGCTCTACTTGTAGCATCGGTGATCACCGGACAACCAACAGTAATCTCTAGCTTTTCGGGTGATTTGCTATATGCCTTTTCTTTATAGTGGTATCGCTCCGCCATACCTAGCTGAACTGCTGCAGCAGTTTCAGCCTCTTCGCGCTCTCTGGTCCTGTGTGGATAATACATTGGCTGTTCCGTTCTTCCGCTTAAAGACCGTTGGCGACAGAAGCTTTAGCTCTGCATGTCCTAGGCTGTGGAACTCGCTTCCACGATTCTTACGCAACGACAACTACTCTCCTGCTGCCGACTATGAGACATTCTTTCCATCTGTCCCGAGCTGCTACGTCCATGCTACTCACTACCTCAACTGATCTCCTGACTCTGCTATGCTTCCTACTTTCTCTTTGTTACGTGAGATGAAGCCTATTGGGTACCGAATGCTTACCGAAAGCCGCTTAGGCTGTGAGTGCGCCACACAAAAAACTCCTGCGTAACACCCATATAGTCTTTGTGGCTTTGTGGAGTTACAGATGGATATGCATGGATACACTACTGAGTAAAAACTAAGGGTTCTATTGTAAAAATCAGCACCAACATATATTCCACTGACATGTCTTGTATAGGGTACATGCTCAGTAAGTAGGGACCAATACAAGTTGTTAGGCAGGCTTCTTGAACTGTCTTGAAATGTACAGTATTGTAATTTTGCCATGGAACCATTCTGATGGAGCATTTGGAGTAAAAAAAATTTTACTGCCTAGATGCCTAGATCAACATAATCAGGAAGTTTTGCCCATACAGTGGCTGCAAGCTCATGCTCGGCTCTCAGATATTTGCTACATATATTTGCATCTATAGCTTTCTGAAATGCTTGGGTTTGTGTCGTTTCAAAGACGTGGTCATTCCCTGTATTATTTTTTATGTATGATGCATGCAGGCAATGAAATTATAGGTGTACAACAAGTAAGCTTTGTGTTCCTTACTACCAGGTCTGGAGAAATAGGATTAGTCCATGTGTTACAGGCTCCATGCAGTTATAGGAACCGTGATGGTTCATTAGAAAAGGCGGTTGCTTTTCGTGACCTCGGTTCCTAGTTCGTGGGTTCGAATCCTGAGGTGGGCGATCCTTTATTGCTGCTGCAAACCGTGGTCATAGCCTCGAAGGCTCTTCTGTCGCTATGCAAGGGAGGCTAGTAAATCAACTAGTATTTTTGTTTATGAAATGCCAATCCCTCGACCAATTTTGGAAGTAGGTGTGGACAGGAAGCAAAGCTCTCGACACCTCATCGGGCCTACCCCGAAGACATGTGCCTCCATATTTGCTGATTAGTCACGCAGATGCATTCTGTTTAAGGAGCTAGACCAAGAACTGTACGGTGGGTCTACAGTCAAATTGACACGGCAGGGTCTCTTCCCAGTGGTGGTTCGGTCAGTATACACTACCGTTAGCTTTCTGTTCCTTACTACCAGGTCTGGAAATCTAGTATGTACGGCAGTGTTTACGATGCCAAGTATGGGTCGGCTTTCCAAGACGGATGAAGGTGAACACAGCACTATTTCTTTGCCAAGACCGAAAGAAGGGCAGCGGTGCTAGGAGTAATAGACGTATCATAGGTGCAATCAAGGGCACGCCTTCTTCATTGGTTTGAAGGGCATTGCCGACGACTTTACTTATGAGATGATTGACACATTATACGAGAGTCCCTGTTTGTGGGGTGCTACAAACCCTATTTTTCTCTTCTGCTCGGGTTCAAGCCAAGCAGACTGCTTCAGTAAACCCTAATTCTCAGGGACGTGCTTTGGGGACGGTAATTTCCTTCCCATACACGAAAGCAACGTTCCCATTACCATTTTGGAGGTGACACTAATAAGTTAGAAAGAAGGATGGAGCTACAAAGAAGCAAGACAGATGGCGAATCAACCGTATGAACTATTTCTAAGAACGACACTGAAGCAGGACCGAAGCAAGGCCTAGAAGAAATCGACCTTGTAAACATGGCTCAAGAGAGTGAAGTCATATCTGGGGTGTGGCTTCAGATATTAAAAAAGATCTTGAAGGTTCCCCTTCTGAGATGCCTAGATTTAGTGCTGTCCTGCATAGCTAACAAAAACATTTCGTTAGCCTCAGGTTCTGTTCAATCATCTTTCAAAGAGGCTGCCTTCAAGCCACTTAAGTCAACAGGAGAACCAAAGCAACTTCTGCCCAGTCTACATACTGCCACTCTTGTCAAAGGCATTGCAACTAGTAGTGACAGACCAGTTAGACCTTTTGTGTCTAAACTTCAGTTGCAGGTAAGTTCTAATCAGGCTTTCGACCAAATCGTACTGCGTCAGAGCTGTTTTGGGTATATGACGACCTTTTCAAGAATGCTGACAGTGCCGGCTATTTCCATTAGATCTTTTGGTGGTAGCTTTTAATGTCTTGGATCGCCGAATTCTTTTTTGAGCACCGCTCATCACTGGGCATCACCAGCACTGCATGGCCATGGTTTAGGTCTTAGTCAAAGAATTCTGAGAGTAGACGCCAATGGAAAGCAAACATCAAGCGAGCCCTTGACATATAGGGTGCCCCAGGGATCTGTTTTAGGTAACATAATTCATTTGTATATTACCTAAAACGGATCCCTGGGGCACCCTATACGTCAAGGTACACTTCTCTTTCCCAGTTTATACTCCCCCTTTCCCACTGTAATCGCCAAGCACAATCCAGGCTTTCATTTTAAGGCAGATGGCACGCAGCTGTACTAGTTCATTGATCCTTCCCTGCCTTCCAGCATCTCGAACTCAGTTCAGCTCCCCAACAGCATGCATTGCTAACATTGGGATGTAGCAAACTTTGGTTACGTGAACGCCGACTAAACCGGCTTGTAAGTTATGAGTAAACCACGCGTTACTCAGAAACGTGATAGCTTAACTCTCCAAATGGGATGTATTTGCATATCTCCTGCTGCCTCAGCACTGAATCGGACACCCTCTTCTAAAGTGACTTGTGACTGGATGTGTAGATCGGCTCCACAGTCAATTATGCCTACGTTCACCTACGTAACATAGCAAAAATTTGGCCTTGCTTGTGTAAGGGTGCTATAGCCTAACTGTACCATGTATTCGTAGCATTCCGACTAGACGTTTGTGACTTGCTACTTATCGGTCTTCATGTACGTGCAATAACATGCTTACCGTTTGTACAAAACTCGACAGCCAGGCTTTTCTGTTGTCAACTTTGCAACTGTCACGTTAAATCACTGCTCACCAATCTGCACTGGCTGCCTATCAAGTAGTATATTGACGTCACAACCCTGTCACTCACTATTAAGTCCGGCCATTATCTTGCACTACCTTCTGAATTGGTTTTACTTGAGGCTTTATGTCGTACCACCACCTCTTCTGTCTCTGGTCGATTACTTGTGCCCCTAATTAACATCAAATTACTCGAAGACCGTGCTTTCATTTACTTTATTCCCAAGACCTGGAACTCACTGCCGACTGACATCTCATCTGAGTTTTTGACATTAAAAAAGAATCTGAAAACCTACCTGTTCCACACAGCCTTTTCTCTGTCCGAGTGCAGTATGAAATGTGCACGCGACTAAGGGCAACAGCGACGTGCTTTTCCAAAGTGCCCCAGTGGACCTGTCTTGTTTTTCTGTGTTTAGCTTATCTGTGCATGATCGAGCGAGTGTTTTACTGAGCGGGGGTCCTACTGACAAATAGCCCGAAAATGTGTGTGCTTTTGCTTGTTTGTCGTAGCATGGCAATTGTGTGCTTTTGCATACTTGCCTAAGCAGGATACCTTGCTTTGCATTAGCTATTGCTTATTGCTTCTCTTCCAGCAAGTTCCAAAGTGCCCAAACAGATAATTCTCCTAGGGCACTATACAGAAAACATTATTATTAAATCGATTGTGCAGAGCTGTGTATATACATTTGCAATTTGCCTTTTAGTATCTGTTACTGATTTGATGCCATTGTTTTGAGCAAGTCCTGACCTTTTTTTAGGAGACGACCGGTAACTATGGGCTATTGGGTGGATACGATGGGGGAATATGGCGACCGATGCAGCAACCCGGCCGCAGTACCATGGGGGACATGAATGGTAGCGATTATTCATGGATGCCACAGCCGTCTTTCAACAGTCGTCCCGGTAACACGAACGCCGACAAGTAAAAGGTGTCAAGGAGGCATTTGCTATGCCTCCCTTTGCGTGTTTGTGTGACTAGCAAACTATTGTTTGGAGCTTCAGGCCACAGCAGTTTCGGTTGGCATGAGTCCTGACGTTCTTGTCACTTGGATATCTTCCTGCCACTCGGAGTGCAAGCTTGCACTCCTGGAAATAAAAGTCATTGGAGTGGCCAGCACAGTTCATTCGCCTCATTTTAGTTGCCAATATTTGTTTCACCAAGTATTTAGCAGAAATGAAGTATAGCCATGATTAGCAGGTCATATTAGAGGCTTATGACCCAACATCTCTCGTGTCATTTTTATCTACATTAAACTAGCTAGGTCTACTAAGCACAAGCTTGAAAAAGCAGCACAATCTAGGCTTTCACTTCTATGCGGATGACACTCAGTTGTACCTATCCTTTGATCCCTCCCAGCCTTCGAGCACCTCAAATTCTCTCAACTCACTAGCTGCATGCATTGACGACATCCGCACATGGATGGCAGCAAATTTTCTAAAACTAAACGATGATAAAACTAACTTACTTGTTATGGGCAAACCCAGTGTGATTCACAGATTGGAAAGGCTGACTCTCAAAATTGGCTCTGCCAGCATATCTCCAGTTGAATCAGCTCGAAATCTAGGTGTCATATTCCAAAGCGACCTCTCGTTAGACGACCATATCAGCTCCGCAGTCAAATCCGCCTATTTTCAGCTTCATAACATTGCTAAAATTCGGGCTTGTTTAGATAAAGATACCACATCTAAGTTGGTCCATGCATTCGTGACATCCCGTCTCGACTTCTGCAACTCACTGCTTACTTGCCTACCAGCATGTGTGATCAGGCGATTGCAGCTGGTGCAAAACTCGGCAGCTAGACTTGTCAGTCGTGAGCGTCGCAGTTGCCACATTACTCCACTTCTCGCCGACCTGCACTGGCTACCAGTCAAGCAACGGATTGACTTCAAGGTTTTGTCGCTCACTTTTAGGTCCCTTCATTCTATGGCTCCGGCCTATCTTTCAGATATACTACCCCATCAGGCCAAGCATCGTACCACCCGCTTTTCGGAATCCAACAGTCTAGAAATACCTCGTACAAACCTTAAATCCTTTGGAGACCGTGCATTTAGTTCGTATGCTCCCACAGCCTGGAACTCCCTCCCGACCTGCGTCAGAACATCCCCCGACCTGACCACATTTAAAAGGAACCTAAAAACACCTATTTAGGACAGCATTCAGTGGGTCCCTGTGATTCGTCCTTGATGTGCTTATGGGTGCTGACACTGTGCATGCTGCCGCTAACCACATTTGCATGCTGACCCTGTGCATGTCACCCCTAACCATATTATTCATTTTGTTTGTTTTTCAAGCATGATTTCACTTACCATTCAATTGCATTTCGCTTTGCAGCAAATGTAAAGCGCCTAGAGAGAGAGTAAGTTCTCTGAGGGGGCTTTATCAAGTGAATTATTATTATTATTATTATACTAAAGATCAGGACTGACTGTTCATTGACAGGCATACGACGACTACCGTAGGTCGTACCAATCGATCCCAGCAAAGGCCAAGTCTAGCTTCTATACAAATATAATAATAATAATAATAATCATTATGCACTTAATAAAGCACCCTCAGAGAACTTAATCTCTCTCTAGGCGCTTTACATTTGCTGCAAAGGGAAATGCAATTGAATGGTGACTAAAATCATGCTTGATAAATAAACAAAATGAATAACAAGGTTAGGGGTGACTTGCACAGGGTCAGCATGCAAATGTGGTTAGTGGCAGCATGCACAGTGTCCGAACCCATAAGCACATCAAGGACGAATCATAGGGACCCACTAAATGCCGTCCTAAATAGGTGTGTTTTAAAGTTCCTTTTAAATGTGGTCAGGTCAAGGGATGTTCTGACGCAAGTCGGGAGGGAGTTCCAGGCTTTGAGAGCATACGAACTAAATGCACGGTCTCCAAAGGATTTGAGGTTTGTACGAGGTATTTGTAGACTGTTGTATTCCGAAAAGCGGGTGGTACGATGCTTGGCCTGATGGGGGAGTATATCTGAGAGATAGGCTGGAGCCAAAGAATGAAGTGACCTAAATATTGTGCCGAGCTGGTTTGATCCAACGGATAAGGTGCTCGCCCCGACCAAGGTCGGGCTGAGGTTGTGGGCTCGAGCCCCGAGGCATGTGTGAAGTGCCTGAATAGGAATTAAGTTCTATTGTGGCGCTGTACAAATGAATTATATTTTATGTATGCTGAATCACAGATACAGTCCAAAAATGCTGATGGCGATCAACCATCTCTTCTACTGCTCCCATGTTAGCTCCTTACCTAATGATCCCCGTGTGATGATCTAGCTGATAGCTTCTCTGTCAACAAGAGACAAGATCAGGGAGTCCATACCTACGATGGCAGCATCCTCCCTGGAATGCTGTCCCTTAATTACATGCAGAACCTTAATGTCTACATTCAAGGAGGTCACTAGCGACCTCGTCCTGAAGTTCATAAAGAAGACAGTCATATAGACCCTATTCCCACTGTCCTGATTTTATGATACATGGATCTACTGCTGCCATGCATAACTAACATTATTAATATGTCATTGGCCTCAGGTCATGTCCCAGTACCTCTCAAAAAGGCTGTTGTCATGAAAGCAACACTAGACCAAGATAACTCGAGCAACTTCTCCTATCTTCTCTCCTTCCTCCTTTCTCTTCTCTCCTCTCTTCCCTCCCCTCTTTTCTCTCCTTATCTCCTCTCTCTCTCTCTCTCTCTCTCTCTCTCTCTCTCTCTCTCTCTCTCTCTCTCTCTCTCTCTCTCTCTCTCTCTCTCTCTCTCTTTCTCTCGGTGATTGATTATGGTGACCTATAAGGTTGTGTATGCATCCTCTTAAGTGATCGTTGATGAATTCGCCTAAGTGGGCGATTTGTGAGCAAGCAGCTCATCCCCAACCACCTTGCTTCCTTGGGAAAAGGGATCGTCCCCAAGTCCTTCAAATCGGCAATCGTTAGACCTATTCTTAAAAAGCCTGGATTAGACACAGAGGTCCTAGCAAACTATCGTCCAGTTTCCCTTCTTCCGTTCTTATCAAAGATTCTTTAAAAAATTGTTGCTAAGCAGCTAGTTGAACATATTGAAAATAATGGAATGTCAGAAACATTTCAATCAGGTTTCAAGAGGCAGCGCTCTACTGAAACTGCTCTCCTTCGTGTTAACAATGATATTCTACGTGGCAACGACGACGGGAATGTCACTGCCTTAGCCCTGCTAGATATGTCTGCTGCCTTCGACACCATTGATCACGAAGTTCTGCTTGAAAGATTGAGAACAGCGATTGGTCTGGCAGACGAAGCACTGGCGTGGTTTAAATCCTACTTGTCTGATCGTGTTCAATCCGTGTCGTGTGGGGGTCAGGTCTCAGACATGAGAAGGGTCACCTGTGGAGTCCCTCAAGGGTCTGTACTTGGTCCCTTGCTGTTCTCCATTTATACGCAACCTCTGGGAAAAGTGATTAAGGCCCATGGAATAGGATATCACTTCTATGCTGACGATACTCAGTTGTATTTGTCTTTTAAACCGTCGGAATCTGCTGCAGCAACTGAGAAACTGAATGCTTGCCTTGCCGATATTCGATCCTGGATGTCGGAAAACTTCCTGAAATTAAATGACGATAAAACCGAACTGCTGCTCATAGGACACCCTAAGCGTGTGGCTGGATTAAAAGGCTTTACTGTTCTAATAGGTGATGCTATTGTGTGACCTTCACCACGTGCTCGTAATCTAGGTGTCGTGTTCGACAGCTGCGTCAATTTCAAAAGCTTCATTCAGAAGACTGCCTCTACAGCTAGCCATCACATCCGATCCCTATCCAAGATTAGAAGCTGTCTCCCACAGTGGCTTGTAAAAAATTTAACTAGTTCTTTAGTTCTGTCTCGGCTTGATTATTGTAATTCCCTTTTGGCTGGGCTACCAAAGAAAGCTATTATGCCACCACAGCGGACTTTATATATGGCTGCAAGACTGGTCTTCAAGTCCCAGCGGTTTGAGCACGTGTCTCCTTTGCTGAAAGAGCTAGAATGGTTGCCGGTTGAGCAAAGGATACAGAGCAAAGTTCTTACGCTGACCCACAAGGCCCGCCACGGCTTGGCTCCTTCATACCTAGCTGAACTGCTGCATCAGTTTCAGCCTGTTCGCGCCCTCAGGTCCTGTGTGGACAATAAATTAGCTGTCCCATTCCTCCGCTTAAAGACAGTTGGCGACAGAAGCATTAGCTCTGCAGGTCCTAGACTGTGGAACTCGCTTCCACAATTCTTACGCAACGACATCTACTCTCCTGATGCCGACTATGGCACATCTTTTTCAGCGGTCCTGAACTGCCACTTCTATGCTACTCACTACCTCAACTGCTCTCCTAACTCTGCTATGCTTCCCACTTTCTCTTTGTTGCGTGAGACGAAGTCTGTTGGCTACCGAATGCGTACCGAAAGCCGCTTAGGCTGTGAGTGCGCTATACAAAACTCTCCTGCGTAACACCCACATGGTCTTTATGACTTTGTGGAGTTACTGACGCAGATACATTACATTACCTGCCAGGCGGGCGGGGCGGCTGGGCAAGCTCATGGCTCCGGCTCGTTGCTCCTCTCATCGAGATCCGGCAACCGCTCTCAGAAGCAGCATCTACTGGGATTCTCAGCAAGGATTAGTTGTTCTTGATATGCTACGTCTAAGCCAACCTCGCATGCTTTGGTCAGACATTAGCTCAGAGAGGGTAGGGCGAACGCAGCCCACGTAAGCTGTCTGAACATCGGGCTGTTCAGCCTTTCCACCAGCACGCGTTCTCCCAGAGCATCCATCCAGTCGAACAGCATGCGTTCAATCTATTCATGCGAACTATTCATTTGCACAGCGGTCGCTTAAGGCCGCGCGCACGCATTTAGCTCTCGGAGGGGTTACCAAGGATTTGGTGATCGGTGGTCTGCGCAGTCCGGGACGTCTGTCCAGCAGTGAATTCGCTCGCTGTGCAATCGCCGACCTAAGCAGCAGGCGTAA
Organism: Cristatella mucedo; assembly: GCA_009760855.2. Classification (NCBI taxonomy): domain Eukaryota; kingdom Metazoa; phylum Bryozoa; class Phylactolaemata; family Cristatellidae; genus Cristatella; species Cristatella mucedo. The sequence continues at coordinate 7,768,071 of WPIO01000012.1, forward strand.
TGGTTGCGGCTTGGCACCGAACTTGCAGCTATGAACGTGCGCATCTATGTACTCATTTGGCAGTAATTCAGCTCGAACGCGTAGGTGGAAATTGGAAGCTGATGCTTAAACAGTCTTCGTGAAGCGGTGGCTTGCTAGCTCAGCCAAATTATGACCGCCGAGATATTTATTATTCATGGTTCTAGAATTACAAACACTAGGAAGTGGTAATGTAATAAATATTTCTTGTGCAGTTACACGATTGTTGAGCTCGATGTGTTGGGCTACGCAGGAATTGTACCCTGGCTCCTGGCCTAGTGCCTCACGGTAGTTCAACGGTGCCCTGAGCGACGGACGAGAGTTGTTACGCCTTGGCTGATTCTAGACACTTTTAGCCTACGTCTTTGTTGAATAAAAATTCTCTACGCTATTGATACGGACTTTTTATCCTAAATTATGGGTGGTCTTATTCGCTGCCGCGCCCGCTACAGTCGGCAGATGTGCTTGCATAGAGGTGCACCTATGTCACTAGCAATTGTTCAAAGACTCACCGTTTCATCGGTCTGAATCTCTCGTCGGTTGGGACCTGCAACTATTTTATGCCATCTATTGGCCTAGTTCGTTGTGGACGTGAGCATCACTAGGCTGTGCTTGTAAAACTGCATAGAGCGTCAAAAAAGTAGTCTCAAAAGTTCAGTGGGGAGGGAAAACACATTCACACACACACGCGAGAACGCACACACACACACACAGACATACACAAACACTCGAACTCGCGTCCACACACAGACACACACTGACACAGACACACACACACACAGACACATGCTGGCTCGAGCAAACACAGGCATGCACGCAGGCACACACATACGCACACACACACACACACACACACACACACACCCACACAAACACACATACATATATTGGCAAAATTGGAAGATTTCTCGTAATGACACTGTAGTTTGTTTTAAGTCAATAGGTGCATTAGTTCTATTTATTGTGCTTCAGGTCGCATGATCCAGAGCTAAATATCGGGTACCGCCTCAGCTTTTAGGGCATTAAAAAAACGAAGTCTAAAGGCCCCAAGACTAGAGTAATTTTGCCACAATCAGAACGCAAGTTACAGGTGCTTGTCCTTGGAGACGCGTTAGCGATACTTGTGGAGCTGGCTTATTGAAGCACGCCTAGCGAGTCGCAGACGCTGCCTCGATACTCGCCGGTGGTGATGACTGTGGCAGTGCGCGAGGCAGCGACGAAAGACGCGAATACCATAATGTAACAAGTCCGTGCTACTTACACAGACGAGTATATTTCATAGCCCTAGAAGGGAGCGAATAAACAGCTTACTTTGACGCACAAAGTAAAATATACTGGTTCAAAAAGCCGAATAGGCGGCCATTTGTGAGCTCGCGCGTTTCTCGCGGAAGCGAACGCCTTCAAGCCGCGGCTTGCAGTTGGCAATAAAGGATCGCACAGCTACAGGATTCGAACCCACGACCTTGGCCTTAAAGAGAGAGCGCCTTACCCCTGGGCTATCACAGCATAGTTTCTGGAGAGAGGTCATACATCAGAGAAACATGCTTCGCAGTAATATTGGTGGCTATTCTGCCTCCGATGTTGTCCGAACTCATGGCGGAGCGTGAGTTTTCCTAACTCATTTCACAGGTTTAACCATTTACCCATATCCGATCCACCCCGCACAGGAACCTCGCTATAAACCTAAATTCTCAATCTAGCGCTTAACAAATTGTTGTAAATTCCTTTGCCGTCCTTTGCTATTTTGAAACCAATAACTGCTGATCCGCTCAAAGGCTTTATTATGACATTAGACGCGAAAAGCTCTTATCCACCTAATGGGCTCGATTTGTAACTCGGAACCGGGTTTGCAACTTGGAGTCATTGTTTGGCCGAACTTGAATGTTCGCAACCCGGATTGTTCGATTCCCGGGGCGTTTGCAACTCGGAACCCCACTTTCATTAGAAGCCCAAAGCACAATGCACTGACCAAATCTTGAAATCGTGTTTTCTCTAGATCTAAATTTTGATGACTATCCGGTTTAAAATTGTTATCAATTACGAACAATAAGAAGAAGAATAGGTCGCTTGCATAGCGTTAAAAGAAACCCCAACTCTATCCGGCGCTTTGCGCTAAGCTGCTAGAGAGTCAATAACCAGCGTTTAGTGACATAATGCTTAGACTAGCTTGCAGAAGTTAACAAATCACACGCTTAGGCTTCCACACTAAAAAAATACACTCTGGGCCAGCGTTTCGTAAAACCTTTTATTATAAAGTTTTGTCGATCACTTTAGGTCCCTTCATTCTTTGGCTCCTGCCTACCTATCAGATCTACTGCCCCACCAGGCTAAGCATCGCACCCCCCCCCCCGCTTTTCGGAATTGAACTGTTTACCTATACCTCGTACAAATCTCAAATCCTTTGGAGACTGTGCCTTTAGTTCGTATGTTCCCAAAGCCTAGAACTCACTCCCGACTTGCGTCACGACATTCCCTGACTTGACCATTTAAAGAAAATTAAAAACGCACCTATTAATGACACTATTTAGTCGGTCCTTGTGATTCGTCTTTTATGTGCTTATGCATGCTGACACTGTTGCATGTTGCCACTAACCACACTTACATGCTGACCCTGTGCAAGCAACCCCTAACCACGTTATTCTTGTTGTTTATTGAGCATGCCACCATTGACCATTTGATTGTGTTTCCTTTGAAGCAAATGTAAAGTACCTAGAGAGAGATTGAGTTCTCTGAGGGCGCTTTATCAAGTGTATTATTATTCTTATTAACCTACGGCAAGTAAAGCTCACGGAATCCTGCAACGGTAAGCATACAAAGCATGCATGAACAAAAAAGATATGTTTACTGAGATGAAGGGATTGCTGACAATAACAAATATATCTTTAGCTGCTACCCAATGAAGCAAGGTCATTGTTTGTAATGACCGTAGTCAAAAGCAAGTTCCAGACATTCGGTGCGTCCCCATTTAAGGGCTTTGTCACCAAACGATGTCAATTTAGTGCGATGGTCATTGAGATGACTTATGCTTTAAAGGTCTGACCGAGGATCTTGAAAGTGATTTGATGTTTGATAGGGAGCCATTGAAGGTCAGACGCAAGTGGTTTAATGTGTCAACTACGCTATTGACGAAAAAGAAAATCAACGTAAAACAGTTTTGCACCAGTTGTAGACAACAAGGGAAAGGGGCCTGGAGTCTTAAACAAAGAGAAGTGCAGTGGCTTAAACGCGATGCCACTAACGTTTTGATGTCGTACTCTTATCTAAGCAGGCCTTGAGTTTGGCTATGCTCCTTAGCAGAAACTAGGCCAAGTTGACTGCGAGGAAGAACGCCCAGATTACGGGCAGACGTCGCGGGAGTGATGCTAAATATGAACTAATCTTGAGCGTGAGGTCTTCCGACTTTCGGGTGACAATAGGTTTGCCCATAATCCGATAGGCTGGCCGTATCATCACTAACCTTAGGGGAATTTGCGGTCACAAGTAATCTCAATTCCGCGACGATCACACAAACGCTTTGGCTTACAAGCGTTTCAATGCGATTTCTTTAATTCTTGAGCGTGATGTTTTGGCATAGCAGACGTCTGACAGAGACGCTTAGCAGTCCCAGGTTTTCTTTACAGCACTCTTTAGCTTAGCCGGAGAAGAAATCGACGCAGTTCGACGCTGCATCGACCCTTACCCCGCAGCCTTGCGATGGAGTGCATCCGCTCAGACCCGCCCGATGGCCTCAGGCGCGATGGCCCGATGGCGCCTGCGAGTTTCGCTTCCGCTCGGCAGCCTGCCAGCAGCGACAGTCGTGGCTCTTAGCTACTGCGCGTCGTCTGAGCGTCACACAGGAGATGACGTGCGTTATTGTTCAGGGGCAAAAGTTGCTCGAAAAACTTCGAGTTCGGCTCGTCGTCTACGTAATCCGCTTCTCTCCCCCGAAAAGCTGCCGCTTCCCGCTGCGCCTCAATGGCAAACCGACCTCTTAGCCAGCCGCCGCCGCCTCCAGACCTGGTCGGCACGCAGACGTACGCAGTAGGTCCTCGACCGCTAGTGCATCAGGAACTCCGCCACGCTGACAAAGTGCTGGTTGAGAAATTTGACAACTCGAGTGGGCAGCTGGATGCAGAGCTTCCGAGGTAAAAGCTGGGCACCACGCGCCGCCGCTGTCGCCGTTTCAGAACGACGTTTCGCTAGCACCAACGTGCGCGGAGATCGTCCAGCTCGGTCGGTGGCGACCAAGCTGGACGATCTGGACGTCGCGCTGGACGTCGCGCAAAGCGCAGGGCGCGCACCACGAGTGCAGCTGTCACGGAGTGTCACAGCGAACCTCATTCTACACGCCTCTATTTATGCGTATCCGTTGCTCCGAAAAGCGTCAGAGACGCAAACGATTGCTACGCTAGAGAGTTTCCAAAGCAAACTTGTTGCTAAAGTGGCTCCCGGTGCGCATTGAGCAACGTTAAGCTGATTCAACAGCCCCGTTCTGAAAAACGTCGATTAACTCGAAGAGGCATTTTACCCTGCCGCAGCAGGCCATAACGAATCGCCTAGTGCAGGACTCAAATGCAAAACTCGGGTCACGAAGCAACTTACCATTGGGCTAATATTGCGTTGGAGTGCCGGTTTGGCCGGCGAAAAGTGAATGCCGCTCTTTAACGTTTGAAGTGACCGGTCTCGGTTTTTGCAGCTTTGTTTGTCCTTATCGAGGTGACGAATCTCATAAAAAGGGAAATAATTGTAACCGTGCAGAAGCTCGTCCCCCGGTTCTCTACCGGTGGACTGTGTGATGCAGTGCGGCAGTGCGGTTAAAACACAGGCGGCCACAACTGGGTGCCGAAAGCAACAGTTTATTGTGGGCCTGTTAGTAGTGGTTACGCGCCGGCGCAAGCGCTTTACGCGGCGCGTACCGGACCGACGGAGTTAACTACACGAACTCCCGAAGCCCGCGTATAATACACTATCCTATGCGCGCGTCGCTAGCGATTGTGAAGGCGGGTTGCTACGAGCAGCTAACTGAGTAGCCGGCAGAACACAACTGCGCAGTCGAAGTTGCACCTAGCTGTTCGTCGCCGTAGGTTCGTCTCTCGTGCTCTCAAAGCGTAGTCTCGCATCTACGACCAAGCTGCAGCCCTGAGCTCTCTCAGTCGTCTCATTTATATCTCTCTCTCCCCGCCTCTTGACCTTGCGCGTAGCTGCTATTTTTGTCGGACCCTAGCTCTCGGCGTCCCTATTCGCGTCTGCCTGTAATTTATTAGATGGCTCCTCCGCCAGCTTGCCATCCTTTCGCTCTTTGTCTAATGGAGCACAGTAGTCGGTCCACATCCTGACCGCTCTTTTGTCTACCCAAGCTCCATTCTAACCTGAGCGGATCTCGCTGTCAACTGACGCCTCGCTCCGCTCCCGGCTTAGCTAATGTGTCCCCCTACCCAATTCTTCTTGACCAGTCCGCCCGCTACGGTTGCTCCAGGTACCCTAGTCAGACCCACTAAGGCAAGGGCTAATATCGCGGCTAGCCTGAGAGCTGCTCCGTTGCAGAATAACGCGTACCGAAACCGGCGACTTTTTTGTGGCAGCCGTGTGCATGAGCAGTAGTTAGCCAAACCTCGCTGGGTCGGCAGCCGGGAATGCCCGGGTTCCTAGTAAGAGAATGGTATATCGGCGCGCAGTATGAGCTTCCTGCATGCGTGCGCCTGCTTGTCTATCCGTAGAGCATGGATGCAAAGGAGCAACACTCGACGATCGTGGTAGTTGAATTGCTCTACTTGACGGATCTTTCCGGTCCCTGTAGTGGACAGTGAGTGAGAGTCCGAGCCCCGGGAGCAGGGTGCATTTGGCGAGCATTCTTCCATGGTTGCATTTAGGTTTTCCATAAACCCTCTCTCTCTCTCCCCCTCTCTTCTCTCTCTCTCTCTCTCTCTCTCTCTCTCTCTCTCTCTTCTCTCTCTCTCTTTCTCTCAGTCTCTCTCTCTCTCTCTCTCTCTCTCTCTCTCTCTCTCTCTCTCTCTATCCCCCTCTCTCCCTCTCTCTCTCTCTCACTCTCTCTCTATCCCTTTCTCTCTCTCTCTCTCTCTCTCTCTCTCTCACTCTCTCTCTATCCCTTTCTCTCTCTCTCTCTCTCTCTCTCTCTCGAGTTTTAAGGCATTGGCACATCGTTACAGGCTAAATGGCAGCAGCCATTGGAGTACGTCTCTGATCGCATGGGCTCAGTCAGTGTGGATCTCTTTTCGGTGGCTGTGGATAAAGACACTCATAAACAGCGTCGAATGCTTGATAAGCAGCTCATGCAACTCCTCAAATGCAAGCACTTGAAAGCAAGGTATTAATCTCCAATTTGACTGAAAAGTGGCTCGGAGTGAAAATGAGAACCGGAGCCTAACGCAAAGGGAAACCAGTTGCGTAGTCTTCTGAATAGTAGTTTAATCACTCTGTTTCTACCTTTGTCATTCGGAATTCACGAAATGGTATGCCAGCTGTTAGGAGGTGTAGCCTGACAAATCTGAAGCTTTCCTTGGAACTGTCAAAGAGCAGCAAGTTTGTGGTTGGGTAGGATCGGATGATTGCTCTGAGTCCCCCCCCAGCTGATTTGGCAGTGCGATTCCAACTTATTCGCTGATGTCGTCGGCTCCCGCAGCACAGCTCCTTTAGTCGCAGTCTTTATAATCCAGCTGTGCTACGTATAAGGTAATGAGTATAGTTACTGACTGAATCGGCTCACAACAGTTTTACTATGCTTTATGAGTGAATTTTAGTAATGGTGAACTGATTCAACAGCCTCATTGTTATTACGGCAGAGGAGCCCTTAGCAGCTATCACTCCCGCTCGCTGTGGGCCACAAAGAAAGGACCAAAACCAAAGACCTGGGTCGCGAGTGCATCGCCTCCAGGCTACCACGATTGCGCCAGCAAACCCGACGAGGGGCTTAACAACCTGTTGCAAAGATGCGACTTGGCTAGTACACTGATTCGGTCCTGGCCTCGAGCGAGCGGGAGCGAGTCAACCGAGTTTAGGTAGAGCATTTGTGTTTAGCAGGTAATGCTCTAGCGTGAAGGTATAGAAAGACTTGAGCAGCCATCCACGAATGCGGCTCAGACTATCGGAGTGCTGAAAATGCACCGGATGGGACACTTCTTTAGCTTCCCTTGGCATGACAGGCACGGCGGACACAATAGGCACGGTAAGCGCGGTGGCGGTCGGACGGAAGACACCTCGAAGGTGCTTGCTAAACGTACGCGGCCGACGCGCCTTATTCCGCTGTGGTGACCGCTCGCAAAAAAGAAATAATGACCTCTTCTGTGTGCGGTTCAAAAGACCAACCCAAAAAGAGCTGCGTTGCCTCGCTGCTAAGAGAGAGCGAATTACCTTCGCACCTCTAGCGAGCGCCCGCTCGGGTCCGCTCTACGAAAAACTAGTTTCTCTCCGCTTTTGGATGTTAAAGCCGGCGCCGAAAGCGCTCCTGGAAAGGGTGCATGCCTCAGTGACTGTGACTGACTGAGCTTGCACGCTAGTTACTGATTAATGACGGTTTAGGAACCCATTTTGTCATTTAGTCTATGTAGGATTTGAACAGCATAAAATGCTCAATTCGAGTTATGGGTGGACAGCCGTGCTATGGACATCGAACGTTAGTTGTGAATTGTAAACAGGGCTTCGAATGAGAGAGTGCATAGCGTGGCTGGTGCGGTACACGCTGTCCCACGTTCGCGTACGAAATAGCCCGTTCTACATTAGCGGCACGGGCTTACAAGGCCAAAGGACAAACGCTCTTTTATTCAGCCGTCCTGCGCAGCAGTCGGGCGTACTTTCGCGAATCGAGGCAGGATCGGCAAAACGCAAGGGAAAGATTTAAGCTGATTTAAGTGCCTCGCTTATAAAAAGAGCAGAAATCCGTAGTGGCTACCAATTCCGCATGCAGTGGTCGAGAAAAAAATTGATTGCAGCAGGACTCGAGGCTCGCTACCTGGCTCCACAAGTATCGTTAACGCATCAACGAGGACTAGCACCACTACGTGGGCTGTGATTGTGGCGAAGGACTCGAGCTGAGAAGCCGCTGCAGTAGGTTTGCGGCCCTCCTCCAGGCAGACTTATCTAGTCACTTCCGCAAGAATTGGCGCGATCCTGCTCGAGAACAAACTGAGCCTGCTATCTCAAGGTACCAGTGCTCGGAAGGGCTCTGGGCCTGCGCGACCTATAACTTAACTCAATTTCAGCGAGGTTGAAGCTACGAGCCTTCGGAGAGCCACCCCCGAAAGCGCTTTTAGATCCTGTATGCAAAGAAAAATTTGTACCCAAGGCCGGAAGCTGAAGGCCCAAGGTTTTTCTTCAGTCCTTCCTTCTAGTAGGTGACGGCACGGTGCACGCACTGGACAATCAAGGTCGCGGAGTCGAGTTCTGCAGTGGGCCTTAATTCTTCATTATCTTCTGCGTAAGAAAGTGATAGCCGCTAAGGCGCTACTACCGCTGCATCGTCGAGGCTGCCTAATCAGCCAACATTTGCTAGCACGCTGCAGGAAGGACCTCCAGCCTTCCCCACTGGTAGCTACGCATTGTGGCCATTAGGCTTGCGCGGAGAATCTGCTACTCGTAGAGAGCGTCTCTAGGAACAGTTTGGGAGGCGATCCTTCGGTGGGTACTTCCTTCGAGCAAGGTAGGAACTTTTTTATTTTACTTTGTGGCTCGGGTTTGTGACTGTATCTCTAGTGGCTAGCAAGTTTAGCGGGCCTCACGAGCATCACGAGTCCAAGCGATGCCAGGCGAGAGAGAGGGAGAGAAAGAGAGAGAGAGAGAGAGAGAGAGAGAGAGAGAGAGAGAGAGAGAGAGAGAGAGAGAGAGAGAGAGAGAGAGAGAGAGAGAGAGAGAGAGAGAGAGAGGAGTCAGCTGTACGCGATGCTTATAATATAATAATAATATTGCACTTGATGAAGCGCCCTCAGAGAACTTAATCTCTTTCTAGGCGCTTTACATTTGCTGGTGCTTCGAAATAGAAAGTTGCGCTTTGGGCATCGACGCGAGCTGTACACTACAGCCGGTGCTCGTGCACTCGTTAGTGCCTCACTGTGGCTTTGAAATAGGCCGGTCTGCGCTAGCGACTCGGACTAGCTATCTTTAGGTGTGCGCATTCTATAATGCTGCCACGTTGTGCTACCGGTGAAAAACGGCGCATATTGAGGGAGCGTATGCGACCCGCTAGCTGTGCTCCGAGCCTCCAGCCTCACTGCGGGTGTTTGTCGCACGTCGGGAAGGACTTGTGCCGTTAAGAGCGCTTGGCTTACGGTCCGAGAAAGTCAGAGAGTTTAAGCCACCTCAGATCATTCGCTGGGTTAAACTGCTGTCGTAGCGCAGTGGCTCCGCCGGCGGCTGCTCTCGTGGAGTCTCGCTGCTGAGACACGAGCGTACGCGGACGTGGACGCTGCTAGCAAGACTCTATTCTCTCAGCGCATACTTGAACGAGCCGGCTGACTCACCGAAGATGGTGGTGGGGAGTGCAGCTGCGGCGGCAGCATCGTGACATCAAGGGCCGGAAGCTGCGCCTAGTCAACCGCCCAACCACCTGCTTGCTGCAGGAGGGGCACGATTAGTGGCCGGATGCCGCTGCGCCAAGTACAATAGCAGAAGCAGCAGGCGCACGCAAACCAATGGCTACGCGACTTTCCAGTCGTGAGGGCTGCCCCCTCTCTAACCAGGCTGGCGGACTGTGGTCTCTATTTTCTATGGGGAAGTGACGCTGTGTACGTCCTGCCGATCCTGCTATTGGAATTAACCCAGCAGCATCCGGCCAGGTGAATCGGAATGACAAGAGCCGCTCTCCAGCCAACTTCGCCTGTTACCATGCGTGCGCGAGCTTTCTGAAGAAGGACTTTTCAGAGAGCCATTCTTTCCGAAATACTGCTATCTGAACTGACCGCTGAACTGAAAGTCAGGTCACAGGTAGGCTACGCTCAGCCGTCGCGCTTGAAGCGGCTGGCTGCGTAGATTGTGTCTCGTTCGACCCGAGACCTAAGAAAGTCTAAATTAAGAAAAGATAGCTCGAAAATTATGCACGGCGTCCCTCTCGCACGGGTGAGAAATGTCAGATGAAAGGTCTGCTCAATCGAAGCTCAGTTAACTTGTTTTCGCACGTCAGAGCGAGAAAGCTTAGCTCTCAAACGACGGACGGTGCATTAGCACCGATGCCTAGTGCAGGAGCAGCGATGAGCTCTGGCGAAAGCTGTGGCTGATATTGCTATGAACTTGTTCGTTTGCAGGTTCAGAGGCGAGGTTAAGGTAGCTTCGACCGAGAAGGAGAACTCTCATGATTTAGCGTACACGATTATAGTCAAAAAGGACACGGTGGCGTACAGTCTGCCAAATATATGGTAAGTCGCTTTTACTATCAAAGAGGCCCAACTAGTCAAAACAGTCACTCGTCACACACAGATTTGCACCCAGTCTTTACTACAGGCTTAACATTTAAGGAAAGTGTCCAAAACAGTGGTTGTTATTATGCGCTTCGGGTGTAGCCGGATGCAAGGTTGATTCAACCTCATGCTGTTGTTATATCGTCCAGGTTTCAAAATTTAAATTTACTACCTGAAAAGAAGTATTTTAAAGGCGTTGATTATTAATCCCTATACAAATTATTGGCAGGATAAGTATTGCCTTAACAACTAGTTGTGTCATCATAGTTAGCTAACAAATGAATCTTAACGTATGGCGAGATGAAATCTCAAATGGCCAGAGTAAACATTGAGTAGTGTTAGAGTGAATTGGAAATTCTTAGCGTTTAGGTTTAACGGAATGGATCAGAAATTGTATTCGCTTAACCTAACAGCTAATATAAATGAAGGCACAGTGCATTTGTTCGAGTGAATTTTTGACAGCTCACCTTAATTGGCCGTGAACTCGTGCCCACAGCATAAGCAAAGCAGCTGGTTAGATATTGTTTTCTCTCATGGTAACATATAAATGGGTTATATTATAAATTTTATGTAATATTTTGTAAGACTGAGGTTACATAATTTAACTCGGAAAGAAAAAACTTCGGTTTAAAATGGTCTCGAAATACCGAAGAAATAAGAACTAAATGTAGCCAGCTAAATAAATAAATAAATCCTTAGCTGCTTAAACAGCCTCTTTTTGTATAGCGACAGAAGAGCCTATTAATAATTAATAATTAATATATTAATAAATAAATATCACACCGCTTGCAGTGGCGATAAAGGATCGCCCACCACAGGTATCGAACCCACGACCTCGGGACCGAGGTCGTGAAAGCTAGGACCGTGGGCACTCATTTGCTCATGAACCTGAATAGCGATATCAAGCCATCAGAATTTTTTCAGGCACATTCTAAGGCTTTCATCTGGAGTAAAGAGACCCTAACTCATAATGCAGCTGCCTCACGTTGCCAAAGTTACTGGCGTGCTTTCTGCTTTTCTGAAAATAATACTGAACCACCTTCAATGCAGAACTGCTGCTGCAATTATTGCAAGTAACTCACCCTTGGCCTTGCCAGTTGAGCACACTCCCATCATCATGGAGTGAGGCGAAACTGGCACTCTGCGAGGTTTTAGCAGGAACTGCTCTTTTGGCTTTTGTGTGTTTTCTTATAGGTTTCCTGTCACATCTGCTGTTTGAGAATCTCAAGCAGTGGAGACACCAGTAGCTGGGACGTCCTACACATCCTAGGATGAGCGGGCTTGCTTGATCGTTATAGGGTGCTGGTACCATAACGAATCCTAAAACTCATAGAGTTGAACCTGAATTGCCAGAGTGCATTTGCCACACACATCCTAGATTTTATGAAATTCCAGTGTCAACTTGCTTTTGCGATGCTAGGAAGCACGAGTGAGACGCGAACTGCTGCGTCATTGTCTGCCGGCGCGGCTTGCTTGGTTGTGTCAGTGGTCGTGCAGCACTATCAATGTAGCGCATCTAGTTCTTGCGCTCAAGCTGCCTTGCATTTGATATGGGCGATGTCAGCTAGGACGAGAGCTGCGCCCGCAGTTTGGATTAATCAATTTCCCGCGTCTTGTCTCAAGGGAGCACGATTCCCTAGGGCCCTTTCGGCGCGTGCTCTCCTGCTAATAGCGTACGTTGAATTCGTGACGAGTTACGATAGGCCGCAGTCAAATGAACAACGACCCACATTTTTCGCCGAAGTGCAGATAAAAAAGCAACGTTATCGTTCCCATACGCCGGCTGCATTCTTAACTTGAAGGGCAGTGGCAGAAATAGAGTTTGATAGTGGAAACGACGCACCGGGGTGGACGTTTGGTTGGATTCAAGCTCTCACGAGCGAGGACATTAAATGGTTTTACTCCAAAGGAAATCGGCTGACGGCAATTTGCAATAGCTATCGCAAGAGTGCGCGTGCCCACCGTATGCTCTTGGACGTGGTCGCGCAGCCGACAGGGCAAAACCAGCACACTAGCTCTGAATCGGTGCCCTACTTTGTGGCACCTGGCAGCGCTGTTCGCTTGGATGACGGCCAAACTGTACTCCGTGACGGGAAAACTATTCTACGAGTGCCGTTGCCGCAAACGGTTTTCAATTCGCCTGAAGAACTAAAGGCACGGTCTCAGAATGAGCTACTCTATCAGATCCGTCACTCTCACTGCAACTATTTGTGGCTGGTTGGCGTGAAGAGGTGCAGCACCGGTAAGTCTCCGTCATCCATTTTTTTATGATGCACCCAAAGCACCCAATGTATAGTGTACCGTGCAGATCCTTGTAAGTGCGCGTATCGCTATAAACCAATGAGATACTGCTATTGCTACGATGCAAGAATTATAGAGAGTAATGTTTTAACTACAGAAACAAATAGAAAAATACAATTCCTTTGCATAGCACACAATGCTACTGGGCTGTAGCTAGCAATCTTGGTCATTAAATACGAGCGTCTTACCACTAGACATAACGAGAGAAATGAGTGCCTAAGTGTTACCTGCAGCGCTGTAGCATTAAATAACACTTGCTTAAACGGTAAGCAAGTCCCTGCTCTAAAAAGGATGGCTATAGAAATGGAGTGCCATTAACATGTTACTGCATTCTTTGACGGTGAATGACTTTCTTGCCTCCTCTTCCTCACCAAAGCACCAAAAGCAGCTTATAAGCCGCTGATAAGTTGGCATTTTAAATCTTTCAAAAAAATAAGAGACAGCAGTGGCGATTTTGCACAGTCATAGTTTATGTGATCGTTTTGAAGTAACTAAATTGCCAGCGAAGACCGTTTCGAGGACTTCAGTAGTTGCAACAGCTTAATCTAGCCTGAATAATGCAACGGGAACGAAGCATTTCAATTTCACTTCCCAAGATCGAGATATTTTTCGACTACTCTCTCAATGTGGAAGCGATTCCTGGGCGAGCGGCGCTATCAGCTCCGGGGCGGCAATTTAAGTGTGTCGTAACTTTCGTCGAGCTGTCTTCAGCAGCTTTCGAGCCTCGGGGAGCCCAGAAACTCTCCGCGGGTCCCACCCACATCTGAGCACACATTTTTGACTTGGCACGATAAAGAGGGCGAGTGACATGTCAATGCATCCAAACAATTGGCATGCCGTCAGGCCTATTGAAAGCTTCAACAATTTGACAGTTTGCACTAGTGACGGTGACCGGTAGGATGATGTGCAGTAAGCTAAATTATATTAATTATTCCGTAAACAGAGCTAAGAGTAAAGCACGTTTCTTTAGCTTAAGTTTAGTACCATAAATCAGTTATGGAATGTACCTGCCGGTGCTGAATTTTAGACTCGAAATTTCATAACATTTTAGTACAGATCCTGTGACGTTATCAGATGCTGTCAGCTTTTATTCAAAGCATTTTTGTACGAGTAGTTTCACCAGAAAACTGGATATATTATCTTAGCAGTCAGAGCTGGAAGTATCGGCAGGTATTTTCTCGATCGTCAAAAGTAGCTCAAAAATTACACTAATAAATTAAAATATCGTGCAAATTTTAATTTCTGCCTATCACTAGCACGTGGCTGCAGGCATAAGCATTTTACTGAAAGGAATGTGTAGAGCTGAAATTACAAGCAGCCAGATCATACTGCAAGAGAAAGAACAGCTTGAGCAACTCACCATGTGAGGCCATTGAGTCCTTCTTTAAATCTTCCGTCATGGATTCTAGACCTTGAGTTCTCGGGTTTAACGTCTGATGGGGGTTGCGCGTGTCTCCCATCAGTTGAAGTTATCCATAATCGAAAGGTCGGACGCAAAAACCTCACTCGGGGTAAGTCACCAATATGAAGGATCTTTTAAAAATGTGGTTACACACTTGTCACGCTGTTGGGGCCAAGTTTCCTTGCAGTAAATTAAGTAAAAAAATTGAATTTGATCTCAAAACATTAAGCAAGTGCTCATTTTACATGCAAAAGCATAAGTTGATTAACAAGTTTAATCTACAGTACACGGCGAAGGAATAACCTTAACTGATTTCATTGCTCTTCCAGGGGGTATTAGAAAGAAATTGCTTATAAACTTCTGAAAGCTCGCATTACCACATCCATACTGTAAAGAAGTTTAAAAAAGTCCTTCTGGAACTCAATACCTTTCAATTTATTGTACCGTTTTTGAAAATATTTGTTGAATGCTTATGGTGAGGGTATACGAAGACGTTTGAGCAGAGTAACTCTCACTTCTCTATTCAGTTAGGTCCCTTTCTGCATACAATCTGCCATCTCAACTTTAATGGTCTTGCTTCCTTAATGCTTCCTTCCGCACCATTCAAATGTTGCAGCTCTCCCAAGCAAAGTGAAATTTTGAGACAAAAACAAGCCCTAGGCTCAGTAATACTCACTGGCAATGACAAGTGGAGGATACATGCTTAGTCTCATCCAATAAGGATAGGGATTGGAAGAGGCAAGGCCTAAGTTGCAGCCACTATGTGGGACTCAAGGGCACCCAGGCTCAGTCGTTTTTATGAGGAATATGTAATGATAAACATATTAGTAATAAACTTGTTATAGCTCCATCAGAGAACTCAATACCTTTCTAGGCACTTTAAATTTGCTGCAAAGAAAGCATGATCGAATGGTTAGTAGTGGAGGAGACACGTGCTTTGTCGCACCCAGTGGGCGGGGAGCGAAGGAGGCGTACATGTGAGGATGAGAAGTGGAATGAGTAGGGTTGGTGGAGGCACAAGCGGGCACCTGCGGGGTTGAGTATCGGAGGAGACACGCGGTCTGTCGCAACCAGTGGTTGGGGAGCGGAGAAGACACAAACTCGGTCGAAACCATTTAGGAGCGGGATTTGAGGAGACACGGGGTCAGTCACTCACAGGGAATTGGGGTGGAGGCTTCACAGGCTCAGCCGCAAAGAGTAAGAGTCGGGAGCTGAGGAGACAGGCTGATTTCTTTTTGGCAGTAGTCTCAATTGAAGCTGATCCTGTAGCGTATATGAACTTGCAAGTGCATACTACAGTGGACTGAACGCATGATACCGTACATTTACACCGCTTCCTGCATCAATTAGTTCATTAACACTATCTCAGCTTCCTGCAGGAATTTTAAGAGAGACCACAGGCCTGTGCACACTGGTTAACATTGCTTCTTAGAATTTACCCTATCTCATGGTTCAAGACATTGAAGCACGGAAAAGAAGGTTGTCCTCTGATGCGTGCACACTGATTGTTCACATCTGCTTGTTCCGTACATATTCTGAACGGCTAGTTGAAATACTCTAAATCGGTTGAGCTTCTTTTAGCAGTCAGACAAGGCTTAGCATTATTTGCATCGATACACTTTTAATTGCTGATTATGAATATATTAGTACATGCATTCCCTGATGCCAAACATATCCTCTATAAGACCCTTAAAGAAAGTTGTCGTGATGTCAGCAAAGATAATCCACACTTTCCACACAATATTTTTCCTAATTCATTGAAGATTGAAACAACATATTTATTGCAGTCCAATAAACAGCAAAATATCGGCAGGAACTGAGCTCTAGGCGAACCAATATATATATAATTATATAATTCTTTTGTATAGCGCCCTAAAAGAACTTAATCTCTATTCAGGCGCTCATATATGCCTCAGGGCTCGAGCCCATTAACTCGGCCAGACCTTGGTCGAGGCGAGCAGCTTAACCAGTGTGCCAAACCAGCTCGGAACCTAGAGAGCTTGCTATCGAATGAGCTGGTGTGAACCTACATACGAATTCAAAACATTTACCCAAGGCTTTTGTGAATAGATGGCTCGACCGTAGCTCGCCAGTGAACCATTAGCGTCAGCTACTACTTTATATTGAAGTTTTTGTAATTTTCAATGACTTGCATGAGCGAATAAACATTACCAGTTCAATTTTCTTGAAAGGCCGTGCTTTTAATAGGAAAGTTTCTGATTTAAACATGAGAAAATCTTATGAAGACCATGTAATTTAGATAGTATGTTCATAAAACGTAGAAATAATTCACAATTGACAAATGAATTCCCCTTTACACGAAATTGAAAGTAGCGCTAAAATCACACCCGGTCCTCACTTCATTTTCTTCATTGTCAATATGAATAGCAGTTTGCGTGCTTGTGTGTCCTTAAGTTGTGTGCAGTAATCAAATTACTCGATTTCCAGTATTTATAAAATGCATTGAGTGAGACCAATTTCTCCGAGAGCGCTACAAACAGGTTTTATTGTTATTTTTATTACTACTCTTATAATGTTTGACCGCCCTTCACCGGTGACCACCCTCAATTGACTCTGCAGTAAACTAATTGTACCCTGTACCGTTTCGTGTCAAGTCAATTCAATTCAAGTCGATCAAGTCGATTCCAAGCGGCGTCCACATGGTGCTTTTAATTTAGGCACTGGATGTCGCCTTTGTCTGGCCTGGAGCAACGATTGGGTCCCGCATGCAATCCCTAGGTATCGTAGTGATAACCACCTTTGTTATCGGTAGATATCAGTAGACATCATGTTGAAGAGCCTTGCAGGTTTTTGTTGGGCATTTTATGGCGTCAAGTCTGTGAATTATTCAAAGTAAAAGCACTCTGCTTGAAGTGAGTTTGAAGAGAAAGCAACAATAATGTAGAATTTGATAAATGAGCAAGAATTTGTCATTCGAAGCTGCAAATATACTGTATACTATATACATATACTATATACATATATAGTATATACATACTATACTACATATATACTATATACATATATACTATATGCAAATATACTCGAACACACGTCAATACTGCCCCTGCAGACTTCATGCTTCATACCGGTAAGGAAAGGGCAAGCTGCAAACTCTTGCATTCCACACATTCCATAGCTACGATATAGGTATTGTTCTGTGCAAACCTTAAGATAGTGGTAAACCCTATAAGGAAAGAGCGGTCTCTAGTGCAAGCCTCGATGGTCATCGGAGAGACCTTGCCAGTGCAGCCCGGGCCCCATGCGACTGACGAAGGGCATGACCTTAAGAATCCGAATTACGCTTCAAAAAATGCAAGCCTCCACCCGTAGCCATGTAGCTGCTGAGAGCCGGCTGCCCATCCACCCTAAAGTCACTCTGCTCTTGAAATCTCGTCTCGAATATCCGGTCTAGCTATAGAGTGAGCTCCGAAGCTTCGATGCCGGTACCAGCTAAGCCTTATCTCGAATTTATGACTAGACTTCAAAGTGAGTGGCTGCAGGCTACTCCAAAGGGCCCCGAGAATACTGCAGAAAAGACGGCGGCGGCGCAGAAAAGACGGCGGCGGCGGCGGCGGCGGCAGCAAAAGGCAGCAGAGTCCTTGGCGCAACGTTCCCTTGCCCTTCCCACCGGCATTGCAGCCAATAACCCAGCAACAATGGATGCATCTTATGATGCTGCTCCTTGTCCAAGCACAGAGCTAAAGCGCGACTTAAAAATAGAGCATAGGAAATTTAGCGGAGTATTTTTGCATAGGATATGGAGATCTACTGGTCACTCGAGAACCTCAAGATGAGTGAACCAAGTTACAGATATACTACGGGAATAGATTGGCCTTGACTTTGATCAGACTGGCAAAAGGGGCGGAGTCAAGAAGTCCGTACCTGTTATCGATAGTTTCGGATTTCCTCTTTACTTTACCAACTCGTTCTAAGCATCTTAAATATGTGGTCAATGGACAAAAATGAGTGGAATTTTAAAAGAATGACTGCTTTAAAGTTTCTAAAAGTAGTTATATCTATGTCTGTAATTTCGCAAAGCCGCAAAGACTAAGGGGGTTACGTAGGAGAGTTTTCTATAGAGCACTCAAAGCCTTAGCGGCTTGTGACACGCATGCGGTAGCCAACGTACTTCATTTCATGAAAAAACCCAAATTTTAAAATCTGGATCCCAATTAAAATACGCACGCACAAGCCGTTTTCTATTCTTATGACGTTCTGTTTTCTTCAGTGCGCCTAAGTTTAGACAGCTTCTCTGTCAACGAAATCTGCACTGAGACTTTACAAATCTGTAATATGTCACTTCTTAATATAATTTAGATCAAATATAAGAAGAAGAGTGATGTAATTAGTTAGCACAATGTACCTGAATAATTTGTGACGATAACTAGTTTTCTGCAGGAGTTAAAGTCAAACCTATTCACATGCTGTGCTGGACCACCTCGGTCGACATTCTCCTCCATGAGATAATTCAAGATGGTAAACTGGCGAAAGAACTACGTTTGCCGCCAGTGCTACGAACCATCATGTACTTGCCAAGAGATAGATATTGTCAGGAGGCACTGATGTATGTGATACAAAAATACGGAATTGACGGGTGCGTCGTCGAAAGCGAAAAATCAAAGAGCAAATGGGCAGTAGTCAACACTGACGGTAAGAAACTCCTTAGCAGGAAGCGTCTTGCATGCATCGATCGCCCAATCGAGTCGTGATCAGCCTTGGCTGCTGCTACTACGGCTGTCAGCCATAGCTAGAGCTGTAGCGAATGCTTGCATGGTATGTTCCTGTGCGATGTTTTGCAGAAATAAAACCTTCCGGCGCACGTGCATGGCTGTCCTGCAATTGGAAGCGGACGGTTGAGGCTGAAGGCTCCTACTTGTTACAGGATCGAAACCAGAGTCTGAAGTGCGTATGAGTATCAGGCGTGCTTTTAGAGGTGCGATAATGCAGCAAATATATGCGGATTAAACATGAGCATGGTCGTGCAATGTAGTTTTGCCAACTATGCCGTGTAGGCTCGGCGATACAATTTCAACAATTGCGATTGCTTTACCCGTAAAACAAGTGATTCGAAGTGCTTGTAGAAGGAGTAAGAGAGATTAAGATTTACGGTAGTCTAGAAACATTCGTGCAGCATATTGGTCACATGCTGGTAGGAGTCGCCCACAAATGAGCTTGAATAAAACGTATCCAGGGTAAATTTCAATTTGAATAGCTGTTGCAGCTGCAATTGATTCCCCCGCCAATCTGTTATGTGTAGAGAATCAGCTTGCAAATATTCAAGCGACGTGTTGGCGTCGTGCAGAGTACTTAACTGATCAGAGCACTTATGATTTTTAAAATACAACACAAAAAAGTAGGAGTAACTCGATCGAGCTAAGCAGCTCTTGGTGATATTGGCCGCCAATTGAATTACAAAAATATATTTTTGTGGAGCTTTGTCAAGATCTACAGGAGCAGATCAATAATGGACTGCACGGAAGAGAGCGGCTCAAATTACGTCAAAGGGTTAGCGCATCGTCTCCATGCCGATCAGACTAGTGACTTAAAATGAGTCTGGCAATGGTAAAGGGTATATCTGAATGAGTCCTTCTTGATTCGACTGCTGTGCCGTATAGTCACTGTTAACTTATCGGATTATGAGACGGCGACTGCCATTGTCTTGATGAAATTGTTGTCTATTGTTATCGACTCGCTATTTTCATTTTGATCGCATGTCTTCAATTAGTATGTATTATAGCCTCATTGACCGAAGCAATGCATTGCTCTAATCGTGGGACCAGGAATTCAATTTAAGCACTCTTTGGAGCAACCTCTCTCGACATGTTTCCAGACCGCGTATGGTGACTGCTTAGGGTTAGCTACTTTGAGCCAGAAATCCTTCTGACAGCAATATTTGAGCGGCGAGGACTCCTGGGTCCAGCATCCATGACACTTATCCGTAAGACGTTAATGGAGGCCTAATGATTCGTGAAAAATGAAAATGTGTGCCTAAGATTATAATACAACGTTTAACTCTTGAAATATGAAATAAATTAAAAAATTAAAGGGAATAAATGCCGTTTGAGCCGACGATAGTGCCATGCATATGCCCATGAATGCCTCAGCTAGTTTTATTCGTTGGCCGATGCGAGTTAGCAGATTTATTAATGATATTAACCATGCTTCCACTGTAACATATATAAAGTGCCTAAAAAGTGATTAATTTCTGTAAGGGTGATACAAATATATTATTATTATTATCCTTAAGCTAGGTTAGTTATTTTGACAACTCCTCAAGTTCAGCAAAGTCGCTGATGTCACGTTTATACCGAGTCTTTGGTTTGATATTTATAGTCCTGCAACGGTGGAAAAACCAACGCCGAGTATCAACAAGGGGGAAATTATTTTATAATTTTCATGTAATAGCTAAGATAACTATATCTCTCTGTGGTAACTCTACATGTGCTGAAAAAAGAAGCACGGCCATTCGTTAGTGATAAACATGCACACAGGCAGCAGGCTAGAGCACGCACATACCGATGAGCTGGATACAGCCGAAGCTGTGAGGAAGAGTTTGGTTGTATGTAACTTCTTTTTAAATTTCGTCAAGTCAGGGATGCCCTGAAGGCAGTTGCTAGTGAGCTCCAAGCTTCGCTGTTATAAGAAAATAAGCCGCAGTCAAGAAATGATTTAAGGTTAGCCAAGGTGAAGGTTAGGGGCACAGCTAAGCGGCTAGAGTTAAAGAGCTGAAGGTACTAAGTGAATCCTGATTAGAAACTATAACTGGGAAGAGAACGAAGGGACCTAAAGTGGTGAGTGTCACAAGTTTTGAAAGGCTGCATAATGAGGAATCAGTGCAGGTCTATGAGAAGTAGTGCGATGTTGCGTTAATAACTATTCAGCCGAATTTCAGAATTTGGCACCCGCTATAAACACTTCATAGCATCGGCAGGAGGACCTGCACGTAATAAGCAAGGAAAGACTAAATCAGATTTAGAAAATGCACGGATTAGCTAAAATATGGTGCCTTTATGTAAGCAAGCTTGGATTTCTAGCTATATTACAATGTTAAAGTAGGTTGACCCAGGTATGGAGCTGTTGAAAATATGTAAAAAGTTCGTCTTAAGTCGCTTCTATGCAGTATTTAAATTTCATGTAATGCATTGCTGTCTCTAACTCCTTAAAGCCACAAGGACTGAGGGGATTTTCTTTGATAGCGTACTGAGAAGTCTATGCAGGTTTTTTGTGTTAGTAATTTATCTTCTTCTCAATTATGCGTGCATTTACCTTCCGATGCTGCTCCTCTCGTTTAGCATTTGTTTTCAATTTAACCCGGCTAAGCATTAGTGTTGGAATAGGTGAGGCAAGGCACGACAGTGCTTACCTCAGCACGACATTGCCGTGAGTATCAGTTAGTTAGTCGTGGTCTTTGGTTAGTTATTCGAGCAGGTTAATCAACTCTTGGCATCCCTTTAGGACTTCCTGCATCTCACGTATATCTGCATTGAAAAAGCATGATTTCAGGATGCAAAAAAATCGGCAGCTAGACTTGTCTCATTTCTCAGGTACAGAGTCGATTTAAAGGAAGCGATCGTCCCCGACACGCCAATCGTGGGCGAATTCCGAGAGGATAACTGCCTGCACCTGTCTTTCAACACTTTGGCTACGTAGGTTTTTAAGCTAGCGCTACGGCTTCCTCGCGATGCACCGCACACTGGCTGGCGTGCTGCTGCCCGCTGCAAATGGCGTCAGCGCCAGATGGCATTCACTCTCCCGGGCCATGCTTGGAGTTATTCAGTGCAGCTGGCAGCGACCTCGTGACGTTAGCCGCGCACAGGAGTGACTTGGTGGCTCACTTTTATGCCGTCCAAGTCAAGCTCCTGCAGCTGCGCCGGTCAGATAATTTCTGGCTGTCCGGGTTGGCGTGTGCTGGTTGGCAAACCCTCAGACAGGTTGCAAAGCATAACTGCATTCCTCCGCGACGCTGCCAGTTGGTTTTCACACAGCCAGTGCTGAAGTGCAAGTGCAGTGCAGTGGATGCACGCACGCCTGCGCCTGTGCTGTCGGTTATTAGGCGAGGGATTCTCTATAATAAAAAAAATAATAATGATAATAACAATTATAATAGTAACAATACGCCTGATAAAGCGCCCTTAGAGAAATCAATCTCTTTCTAGGCCCTTTACATTTGCTGCAATGGAAACACGATCGAATGGTGAGTAATAGTGTCATGCTTGATAAACAACAAGAATAACATGGCTGGTGGTGACATGCACAGGGGCAGCATGCAAGTGTGATTAGTGGCAGCGTGCAGCAGTGTCAGAACGCAATAGCTCATAAGGGCGAATCACAGGTACCCACTAAATGCTGTCATAAATGGGCGGGTTTTCAATTTCTTATAAAATGTGGTCAAGTCAGGGGATGTCATGACGGAAGTCGGGAGTGAGCTCCAGGCTTTGGGAGCATGCTAACTAAAGGCACGATCTCCAAAGGATTTGAGGTGTGTACGATACAGGTAAACAGTTAGATTCCGAAACGCGGGAGGTACGATGCTTGGCCTAGTGAGTGAGTAGATCTGATAAATAGGCTGGAGCCAAAGAATGAATGGACCTAAAATTAAGCTACAAATCTTTGAAGTCGATCCGTTGCTTGACTGGTAGTCAGTGCCGGTCCGCTGGTAGTGGTGTGATCTGGCAACTGCGACGCTCACGACTGACAAGCCTATCTGTATTGTCTTGTACCAGTTGTAAGCGCCTGAGTGCACAGGCTGGTAGACCAGTAAGCCGTCAATTACAGAAGTCGAGACGGGATGTCATAAATAACTGGAATAATTTAGGTGTGGTATCTCTTTCTAAGCCAGCCTAGTTTTGATCAATTTTACGTAGCTGAAAGTAGGCAGACTTGACTGTGGAGCTGATGTGGCCGTCTGAAGAAACGTCACTTTGGAGCATGAGACCTAGATTTCGTGCAGATTCAACAGAAGATATGCTGGCAGAGCCGATTTTGAGCATTATCATTTCCTATTTGTTAATCATACGGGGTTTGCCCATAACTACCAAGCTGTTCTTATCCTCATTCAATTTAAGAAAGTTTGCTGTCATGCATGTACGGATTTCATCAATAAATGCAGCAAGGAAGGTAAGAGAATTCGACGTGCTGGAGCGCTGGGAGGCATCAAAGAAGAGATGTGACAATTGAGTCCGCATATCCGCATATAGCTGAAAGCCTAGATTGTGCCTGACGATTAAATAAGCAGGAGGGAGAGTATAAACCATGAAAAGAACCGGACTAAGCACAGATCCCTGAGGTACCCTATATTACAGAGGTTCCTCGGATGATCTTTGTCTATTCACATCAATACTCTGAAGTCTCCTACTGGGATAGGACCTGAACCGTTGCAGTGCACTGTCAGTGATGCCCAGGCGTGACGACAGGCGCTCAAGAAGGACTTGTTGATCGATAGTATCAAAAGCTGCCAAAAGATCACCCCTTACCAATTTATTCTTGTTATTTATTGAGCATGATACAGCTAACTATTTAATCGTGCTTTCTTTGCACCAAATATAGAGTGCCTAGAAAGCGACTGAGTTCTCGGAAGGCGCTATATCAAATGCATTATTATTATAGAATGTTATTAATGCAACCAACTAGCCTTCAAAGTAATGCCAATAATTTTTACTCGGCCAGCGAGAAGCGTGTATCAATGAGTGGGCCAGAGTGCATGTTCATGTGCCAGAGCATATGCTCTCGACTAGATGTTGCACACTTTTCTGCCAAGAGTACTGAAGTTGAGACTCATATTGCAATGAATTTATGTGTGCAAGGTTTTTATTTCATGTTGAACATGGATTTTATTTCGTTGATCTGCTCAAAACTCTAACTAGTGTCTCCTACTAATTTATCGTTCACCACAGCCAGTGCTACCTTATAATGGGATTCCACGCCAAAACGACAGGCGCAAGGATACGGTGGTGCGGCCTTCCGCTTTCTATATTAGTTGTGCTGTCTAGTTCTGCCGTAGCGATCTGGTGTGGCTGGCCTCATGAATAGCGTAGGCGAGGTGCATACTATTCATCAAACCAGTACAGCTACAGTAGCTATTGACCCTGCACTCCCGCGACGGCATTTGTCGAACCAATTTTGAGCCAGTCGCCTTAGTGAATGCAGTGACTGCATAACCCGCAGTACTAGTCGTTTGGCGTTTGGTGAAATTGAGTGAGGAGCGCAACGCTTTGAACTGAAATCGAAGCGTTGTATCGTAGAGCTCAATATCAATCACACTTGGCTACCGTAATGTAGCCATTGGCTATAAAAGAGTCGTAAAACTGTTAAGGATTACAAATTGCCTGCTTCATTAGCTCTATTTTAATTGCAGCAGAAGAGCCTTGGTGGTTTTTAACGAAATGTATCTCCGTCTGTAACTCAACAAAGTCATAAAGACCACGTGGGTGTTAAGCAGGAGAGTTTTGTATAGCGCACTCACAGCCTTAGCGGCTTTCGGTACACCTTCGGTAGCCAACAGATTTCGTCTCACAAAACAAAAAGAAAGTGGGAGGCATATCAGAATCAGGAGAGCAGTTGAGGTAGTGGGTAGCATGGAAGAATGTAATGTAATGTATCTGCGTCAGTAACTCCACAAAGTCATAAAGACCATGTGGGTGTTACGCAGGAGAGTTTTGTATAGCGCACTCACAGCCTAAGCGGCTTTCGGTAAGCATTCGGTACCCAATAGGCTTCATCTCACGTAACAAAGAGAAAGTGGGAAGCATAGCAGAGTCAGGAGATCAGTTGAGGTAGTGAGTAGCATGGACGTAGCAGTTCAGGACCCTGAAAAAGATGTGCCATAGTCGGCAGTTGGAGAGTAGTTGTCGTTGCGTAAGAATTGTGGAAGCGAGTTCCACAGTCTATGACCTGCAGAGCTAAAGCTTCTGTCGCCAACTGTCTTTAAGCGGAGGAATGGGACAGCTAATTTATTGTCCACACAGGACCTGAGGGCGCGAACAGGCTGAAACTGATGCAGCAGTTCAGCTAGATACGAAGGAGCCAAGCCGTGGCGGGCCTTGTGGGTCAGCGTAAGAACTTCGCTCTGTATCCTTTGCTCAACCGGCAACCATCCTAGCTCTTTCAGCAGAGGTGACACGTGCTCAAACCGCTGGGACTTGAAGACCAGCCGTGCAGCCATATTCATAGTCCGCTGTAGTGGCATAATAGCTTTCTTTGGCAGCCCAGCCAAAAGGGAATTACAATAATCAAGCCGAGACAGAACTAAAGAGCTAGTTAAATTTTTTACAAGCCACTGTGGGAGACAGCTTCTAATCTTTGATAGGGATCGGATGTGATGGTTAGCTGTAGAGGCAGTCTTCTGAATGAAGCTTTTGAAATTGACGCAGCTGTCGAACACGACACCTAGATTACGAGCACGTGGTGAAGGTCGCACAATAGCATCACCTATTAGAACAGCAAAGCCTTTTAATCCAGCCACACGCTTAGGGTGTCCTATGAGCAGCAGTTCGGTTTTATCGTCATTTAATTTCAGGAAGTTGTACGACATCCAGGATCGATTATTGGCAAGGCAAGCATTCAGTTTCTCAGTTGCTGCAGCAGATTCTGACGGTTTAAATGACAAATACAACTGAGTATCGTCAGCATAGAAGCGATATCCTATTCAGAACCGCTGAAAAGGATGAGCCATGAGTCGGCAGCATGAGAGTAGTTGTCGTTGCGTAAGAATTGTGGAAGCGAGTTCCACAGTCTAGGACCTGCAGAGCTAAAGCTTCTGTCGTCAACGGTCGTTAAGCGGAGGAATGGGACAGCTAATTTATTGTCCACACAAGACCTGAGAGGGGTGAACAGACTGAAACTAGTACAGCAGTTCAGCTAGGTACGAAGGAGCCAAGCCGTGGCGGGCCTTGTGGGTCAGCGCAAGAACTTAGCTCTGTATCCGTTGCTCAACCGGCATCCATTCTAGCTCTTTTAGCAAAGGAGACACGTGCTCAAAGCTCTGGGACTTGAAGACTAGCCTTGCAGCCGTATTCATAGTCAGCTGCAGTGGATTAGTTGTTTGCAGGCCATTTTTAGCGAGAAACAAATAGTTTCTGGTTGAGAGTCAATCTAGGACTTATATTTGTCAAGTTAAAAACTTCTTTCGCTAGAATTATTTTGAATTTAATCAAGATACTTATGAGCTCTTTATGGCGAAGAAATATGTTTAGGCAATCTTTATAACGCACCGGCTTGGCTTGAGTATCTGTAGCAATCCATAATAACTTTCCCTGGAAGCATTGTACAATGAATTTGGAAAGCAATAAGTTTCTTTTTTAAATTACTTCACACTTAACTGAACTAAGTTCTTCGTATTCTGCTAGTCGGAGGTCTTGGAAATTAGCAAGAGAATTTACGCGATAACTGTCGCAATCGCCTTTTCGTGAGAAGCGGTGACGCAAATCAAGACTTAGCGTTTCAATAGCTTAATAAATTGTCTATTGAATTTAGGTTCTCGGCCGCCGTCGAAATAATTAATCCTAGGTCGAAAGACAAATGGCGTGTCGGGTGGTTGCTAGGCCACGCCGCCAGCAACATTTCGATAGTTCAACACGACGGCAGCTTCAAGAGGATTCAAGAAGTAGGCGAACTGGTGAGAGTGACAAGACTCAATCACCCCGACAGCAGCGGAGACGAGCCGTGGTATGACAACCGGGAAGGAAGTCGGACGTTCGAAGACGTTCCGCAGCAAACTGCTAATGCAGCGGTCAAGCCCACAATGCCAGTTACAATCAGGAGAATCCTGCCGTGCGTCAAGGACCGGCGCTGGCCCAGGGCGATAGCGATGGACTCAATTTTCTATAGCTGGCTCGTTGCGCTGGAATGCAATTCAGGTAAGCTACACGCGCGAAGTCGCCCGAGTGTTCTAGCTCCAGCGGATTCTTCACGATTCGAAAAGTGCGCTATGCGGAGAGAAAAGGCGATGCTTTAATTCCTACAAAAATTTCTTTGACTTGCGTAGGCGATCAGTGCGTCCTCCTAGCCACCCAAATGTGGAGAGTGCATCTTGAGGCCCAGTGCGACAGTACATCGCAGCGTATTGTCGACCAACGGCGCACCCTCGGAGTACTGAACGTGAGATGTGAAAGCGTCCCCCCCGAGGTTCTCTACGTGCTGCCGTCAAAGGCGACTCTTCCGCCCAAGCCCTCGACGAACACTCAGACGGCCTCGAAAGAGGCCGCAAGCATCCGGGCAGCGGCTTCCGCTTCTGGCACTGCTTTGAAACCCAGCCCGACGCCGACCGATGCCGCTTCAGAGGCTGGCCGCCGGCAGGCGCCGTCGTCGGGCCAAGCGACAGCCGCTCCAAATGCGCCGCACTTTGGCGCTCCTCTAGCGGGAAAGAGCTCAGCCGCAGCCGCTAGTAAGACGGCGACGAGCCCATCTTCAGCCAGTCCTACAGGCGACGCTGCGAGTCGCCCGCCGACGCCGCCCGCCGCGATGGCGGCGGCGGCCCCTGCTGGTACGGTACAAGCCGCCTCCGAGCGCGCGCCTGCGAGCTCGTGGGTGCGACCCTCGTACTCTGACGCAGTATCGAGAAAGAGCGTGGCTCGCTCGGCCGCCGTGCCTGCTGCTGCTAGTCAGACGTCGAAGAGCCCCTCTACCGTCACTCCGGCCGGTGTCGCTGCGAGTCAGCCGCCGGCTCCGCCGAGATCTACCACGCCCCCCGAGACTGCAAAGACCGCGCCCCCCAGCAATCCGAGCCCGGCCGTGTTTGCTCCGGTGGCGGCGGCGGTGCCGACCGCTGCCAAGCGCGAGCAGCCGCCTACAAGTTCCGCGGTACGACCTTCGTATTCCGGTGCCCTTGCTTCAAGCACCAGTGCACCAGCCGCCGCGACAGTCGTCCAGGCCAGCCGGGCGACGAATGCTCCGCTTCCGGTTAGCCAGCCGGGCGCTAGCAGTCCGCCGGCGCCGAAATTATCCGGTCTTCAGCGATCCTCCTTTCAGGCGGATACAGCAAGCGGCACAGTGCTTGAAACGCGGGTGACGACGATGGTTTTCACGAGAAGAGACTCGGTGCAGTTGATTGTTCAATCTCCTCCCAAAGTTAAAACTCCGCAAGTAGGTGCTAGCGCGAGCGGCGCCTCGCAGTCGGCGAACGACAATCTAGCCACCGTCGACGATCATTCGAAGGCCCATTCACCTACGAACCCGGTTGTGGCTGCACCCCAGAACCACGGTACGCAATTAGCCTCAGGTGCTAAGACGAGGCAGCAGACGAGTGCTCTAAACGAGAAGGAAAAGGCTGAACCCGACACGACATCTGGGCATATTAAGAGCTTAGCAAATTCTGATAGCAGGACGTCCTCTGGGTTGACCGCACACGTTCGTGACGTCAATAGGCAGACTCTGTCGACTGGAGCAGTAGAGTCGAATGTACGGGATGAGGGCACAAGCGAATCGAAGGAAAGGGCAACGAAAACTGCGGCCTTGGACCAAGCGACTACAGAGCGAAATTCAAATAAAGTTGACATCCACGAGCAATCGATGACTCAACAGCCATCGAAGGCCGCGTCGGCGGCCAGTACCGGTAATTCGAGCCCTATGGCCGAATCTCACGCGACGGCAGCAGCAACAGCGGTAGCAGCAGCAGCACCAGCAACGAAATATCGAGCTGAAGCTGGTCTCACCAACTCGCCTTCGAGCGGCGGACTGCACGTGTCGTACGCTAAAGTAGTGTCTGGTCAGCACGGAGTGCCAGGCGAGAGCGCTTCTCCGCAGGGCCAGAGTATGACGACGTCTCAGCATGGGCAGGGTGCTGGTTTGGCGAGGCTGTCCACTTCGCACCAAACAAGCACCGGAAAAGCTGCCCAAGGCTCCTTGGCGCAGCAAGATGCAAACGACCGACCGGCTTCTCCGCAGGGCCAGAGTATGACGACGTCTCAGCACGGGCAGGGTGCTGGTTTGGCGAGGCCGTCCACTTCGCACCAAACAAGCACCGGAAAAGCTGCCCAAGGCTCCTTGGCGCAGCAAGATGCAAACGACCGACCGGCTTCTCCGCAGGGCCAGAGTATGACGACGTCTCAGCACGGGCAGGGTGCTGGTTTGGCGAGGCCGTCCACTTCGCACCAAACAAGCACCGGAAAAGCTGCCCAAGGCTCCTTGGCGCAGCAAGATGCAAACGACCGACCGGCTTCTCCGCAGGGCCAGAGTATGACGACGTCTCAGCACGGGCAGGGTGCTGGTTTGGCGAGGCCGTCCACTTCGCACCAAACAAGCACCGGAAAAGCTGCCCAAGGCTCCTTGGCGCAGCAAGATGCAAACGACCGACCGGCTTCTCCGCAGGGCCAGAGTATGACGACGTCTCAGCACGGGCAGGGTGCTGGTTTGGCGAGGCCGTCCACTTCGCACCAAACAAGCACCGGAAAAGCTGCCCAAGTCTCCTTGGCGCAGCAAGATGCAAACGACCGACCGGCTTCTCCGCAGGGCCAGAGTATGACGACGTCTCAGCACGGGCAGGGTGCTGGTTTGGCGAGGCCGTCCACTTCGCACCAAACAAGCACCGGAAAAGCTGCCCAAGGCTCCTTGGCGCAGCAAGATGCAAACGACCGACCGGCTTCTCCGCAGGGCCAGAGTATGACGACGTCTCAGCACGGGCAGGGTGCTGGTTTGGCGAGGCCGTCCACTTCGCACCAAACAAGCACCGGAAAAGCTGCCCAAGGCTCCTTGGCGCAGCAAGATGCAAACGACCGACCGGCTTCTCCGCAGGGCCAGAGTATGACGACGTCTCAGCACGGGCAGGGTGCTGGTTTGGCGAGGCCGTCCACTTCGCACCAAACAAGCACCGGAAAAGCTGCCCAAGGCTCCTTGGCGCAGCAAGATGCAAACGACCGACCGGCTTCTCCGCAGGGCCAGAGTATGACGACGTCTCAGCACGGGCAGGGTGCTGGTTTGGCGAGGCCGTCCACTTCGCACCAAACAAGCACCGGAAAAGCTGCCCAAGGCTCCTTGGCGCAGCAAGATGCAAACGACCGACCGGCTTCTCCGCAGGGCCAGAGTATGACGACGTCTCAGCACGGGCAGGGTGCTGGTTTGGCGAGGCCGTCCACTTCGCACCAAACAAGCACCGGAAAAGCTGCCCAAGGCTCCATGGCGCAGCAAAATGCAAACGACCGACCGGCTTCTCCGAAGCACCAAGATTCGCTCCCTGTCCAAGCGAACGTTTTGCACAAGCAAAGTGAACCGCGGTCGAGTGGCGGGATGTTGCAGCCGGTGCAACCTAGCCAGAGTGGCAAGCTGGCTTCGAACGTGTCTGCCCTGCCTGCGGCCTCGAAAGTGTCGGCAAACGATTCAGCCAGTGTCAGAGCACACATTGACGCGTCCTCTCCTCAGCCTCACGTTTCTGAGCCGGCAGCCGTCGGTATGCCACAAGCTCAGCAGTTGACTAGTCACGGAGTCAGAACCGCACCGACTAGGCCTTCGACGTTTGATGTTAATGCGGCTCCATTTGTCTACCAAATTCCACCAGTATATCAAAGTATAAGAGAAATGAGTGCAAGCGAATACTTGAATGAATACCACGCGTCAGATAAAAAGTCGCCACCCCCTTAACTGATGGCAGGCGGAGAAGTGTGCCATCGACGTCGTTTAGAGTTTCCCCGTGCTGAATGTAACGTATTTTGTCGACGATTTCTCGGTATTTAATCGCGTATAGCGGCAAAAGTGCATCTAGCTGATTTTGCGAATCGGAATAAACAATGGTTGCCGGCTGACAGACTCGACCAGCAACCGGAATCGTGAAATGCAGGCTACTTACCCCAAACCTAAGAATCGCCGGACCAATTTTTTAATTAATGAAATGTCGTTACGACACTTGTTAATTAAATTCGCTAAGAGTTTTATTTTCCGGCAAAGTGGGCACCGTAACGATCGACAAAGGCAGAGGTAGAGCGTTGTAGTAACTACCCTCAAATTCTGGCTATCATCACCATCGTTATGGTAACGCTGACTTTTTCTACGAGCCTTCCGAGAGTATTTAACTGGCTGCTCTTGCCAGTAAAAGACTTTCGAGCAGCCTCTAGTGAAGCTTCTAGTGAAGTGGAGTGCCGTTCGGAGACCGGATTGCAACTCCGACGGGTAGTAGTCGGTCCGAGGCTATGCTCTCACTAGCAGAGTCTGGCTCTGTTGATCCCCGGCATTTGCATTTGCATAAACTAAAGGCTGACCGATTGGCAGCTCAGCCGGAGCTGACGTAATAGTGCAGCCAGCTGGATCTGATGCTGATGGAGTAGTGAGCAATTTTTAGCATTTGTACGTACTTTGAACTACGGAGCGAATAGTGAATTTCTGTCTCGGGAGGAAAAAGTGGAGAAATAATTTTGCCTTGAGTAGGAAACGATCCCGCACTCTCTTGGTAACGAATTCCAATCCTCTAAGCCAGAGGTCGGCAAACGTTTTGGACTATTAAGCCTCGTCAAGAGGTCAAGAAGACACAATAATCCAGAAGGAACTACTCCCGCTCCGCCAGACCGGAAGTGGGCGTAGCGGCTACGCCCACTTTATACTGCGAAATGCGAGAAGCAAAATCAAGTACAATAGCAGTTAGCTCTCAACTCTAAAGCAAAGAGCGGCCGAGAAATGGCTCGTGCCTCGAAAACTCGTGAGTTTGGATACTCGTAAGTCGAAGAATCTCTAATGAAGGGGAAGAAAAACTCGACAACTCAATTAGTCCCGATCCAACAATAAATAACTAGGGGACCGCTAGGCCGGACTGGAGCTCTAGCCTCTAGGCCACATCTGGCCTAGAGGCTAGAGCTTGCCGCCCTCTGCTCTAAGCGATCGAGCAAAAGAGAGATTACTCTTGCTACTGTGGTCCGTGCCCGTGCGATTCGGCTTCAAATTTTCAATTGAGGACTCGAGAGTTGAATTCCAGTGTACTAGGTGAATGAATTTGCATACTTATAATCTTAAATTTGGTGCCAAGCTCGATTATTACACCTGCTAAGGTCGACGAATGAAGAGTATCCGATGCACGACATATTCAGGTCCTGGCACAGAAGAAAACCCTTAGAGCTTGCTGCTACCGCCGATTTGGCAAACAACTCACCTTGCCACGTTTGTTCATTGGTTGATTAATTGTTTTCTCGTGGCTCATAAAGACTGGCCGCCAACTTTAATTGTTGTCCAATTCTGCAATCCGACGGAGGACTTCTTTAAAAGTACTTGGATGACGATTAAACTCTATTAGGGTGCCACGGAAACAGCCTACTGTTATTGTTACTAGTATCTATTTATCAAGCAGTATATATCCGCTCCAGTACAAAAAACATGAATCTTAAAAATATAGATTTAATAAATATGTTCAAAGATAATCTTTCTTATCAATTCTGCTAGATCCTTAAAATGACTAATCATCACAAGTGGAATGCTACCATGCAAGCCTATGTTCTGGCAACTTTACAGCACCGATTAAACACAGCATACGAAATCACCTCGACACCCAATGGCTCGTTCTAGATATTAAACCAGCGACGATTACTGAGTGGGAGATTGAAATAGGATATGAAGTTCAGGACTAAAAGTCTATAGACGTTCTGATTCAATTCGTTTTGCTATGCCTCGAGCCAACCTTAAACCTTTCGGAGACCGTAACCTTGGCTCGCATCAAAAGCGTGGAACTCACTTTTGACTAAAATCATGACATTCCATTACATTACGGCATTAAAAAAAGATGCTAAAATGCATATCTTCTTTAAAATAATAATATTAATGTATTTATATAGCGCCCTTAGAGATCTGAATCTCTTTAAAGGTACTTTGCAGATGCTGTGTAGAAAGCGTTACCAAATGATTAGTGGTGACATCCTCAAGCAATAGGTGCAGTGTAGGCAGGTACATAAACACAAAGGACGAAGCGCAAAGACTCACCAAATACTGTAATAAACAGGCGCGTTTTAAGCTTCTTTTTAAATGTCGTCATATCAGGAGACGTTGTGACGTACGTCGGTAGCGATTTCGAGACTTTGGGAGCGTACGAACTAAAGGCGCGGTCTCCAACGATTTTGAGCTTCGTACGAGGAATTGGCCACACGATTAAAGTTAAGGCAGTGGGTTGCACGATGCTTGGCCTGGTGGGGGAAGTAGTTCTGATAGGTCAAGACTTCAGCAAGAGAATGAAGTAGTTCTGATAGGTTAAGGCTTCAGCAAGAGAATGAAGCGACCTAGAAGTAGGTGACAGAACCTTGAAGTCGATACGCTTCTTGATTGAGAGCCATTGCATGTTGGCGAGGAGTGGTGTGATGCTGCAACTGCGACGCTCACGATAGACAAGCCTAGCTCCAGAGTTTCGCACCAACTCAAAGAGCTTGATTGCCCATGCAGGTAGACCAGCACGCAGCGAGTTACATAAGTCGAGACGGGGTATCACACATGTGCGAACTAGTTTCGATGCAGAATCCATGTCTAGGCAAGTCCGAATTTCAGTAACGTTATGGAGCTGAAAGAAGGCAGACTTGACTGAAGAGCTGACGTTTTCTGCCATGTGTGTGCGGCTATCATCTATACATGCAGCAGGAGAGTTGAGATAATTCAATGTGCTCGAGGGCTGAGAGAGATCAAATCAAAGGTACAACTGAGTGCCATCTGCATACAAGTAAAAACCCCCTACACTGTGCCTGGCAATCACATCGGCAAGAGGAAGAGTAGAAGCCGTGAAAGACAAACTTCGGCGGCCGGTTGGCTAATGCATCCTGTATCTGCTGGACCCACGGAGCGTTTAGCCCTTGCAGCTGTGCTTACTCTCCGGACTCTCCTCACCACAGATACGCTGCCTTTAAGAACCGGTCAATCTCTCGGGCATCGATGGTCGAGACAAAAGCTGATAAACCATGAAAAAAAGCGGACCGAGCACAGAGCCCTGCGGCACCCCATATTTCAGAGGTGCCTCGGGTGATCTGTATCCGCTTACATAAATACTCTGAAATCTACCACTGAGATGGAGTCTCACCACCTCTCAAACTAAATTGAAACATTTAAATAATCAAGTCTTCAGCTTTTATGCGCCCTAAGTCTATAACTCATTCCCAGTTACAGATAATAATTGCCATGACCCCGTGTCCTTAAAGTCTCAGCTAAGACGCACATATTCCGCTCAGTTTTCACTTCGCTCTAAAAACTTAATTTTTGTTCCTACGTGCTTTGCCTGCTTACCTGCTTCTGAATCGGTGCATTTTGAAAGCCAGAGGTCCTTCAAAACGGTAGCCCTCAGTGTCATCTGGTGAGCGATAACACGCTGGTTTGGATACTAATCAGGAAATATGTTTACCTTTTCATACTTTTCTAAGCATGCATCAATGCATCATGCATCATGCATCAGTGCATCATGCATCAAGCATGATGCACTTCATCAGCCCCTAGTTTTGGTTAATGCAGACAGCTTTTAATCGCACATGTACATTCTAAACTATTTTCGGCTGCTATAAGGCGACTATCATTATTTTTAATCATTAGAAGCCAAAAATAAAAATTAATGACCATCCTTAGAAATTTAAATTTCCCATGAGCACAGCACAAGATTGAAAAATAATTGATTCTAAATGCTTATTATTTATATAAATCTAATAATTTTAATCAAAATCTAATCGATCTATCATTCAAATGTTTCCGCAGATAGTTCTGGAAATGCATTTTGCATGACGCCTCTTGGAGACACAAGCCTGGAGTTTTTAGTGCGAGGGTCGTATTAGTCTGACGACACCCGCCCACTAGAAGGCCTTGCGTCACTCTCGCCAGATGGGAATAGCAGACGACTTTTGCTCGGAGAGACCAAAGAGGCTCCTGGCTGGCGTGCGTTGGGCATGGGATTTCCAGCTCTTAAAAAAAATTCAAAGAGTTAAACTCGCAGTTAAAGAGAAAAATGGAAGCACGTCTTGTAAAATAGCGATTTAATTATTTAATCATTAATTTTTACTAATAGTTAATGCTATTTAATAATTATTTAATTTTATTATTGTATCTGTGGGTTAATTGTATGAGCAACGTTTGTAATAATTTGGAGGCAATACATCCTTCCGTTTACGGCGTGTTTGGAGCTAAAGAAAAGTCATATTTTAAGATGTGTTGCAACCCATCTATGCAGTGGCAGAGCTAGGGGGCTGAAGTGGCTATTGCCCCGCCCGTACTGCAGGGTAACGAACTGGGCCGCTCCCTATTCATACTACCAACGACCATCACCAACAACAAAATTATGTGCTAATTCCACTTGCTGAGCAACCATCGAGTTTGTGTAGAAAAAACGCTGTATTTTTTGTGCTACGATTTTCATTTGCTGCGGGTCTTGCCCGCTACTGAAAGTATTGGCTTCGCCTCAGCATCGATGGCTGTTCCGTTGTGAACTACATTTTGTTGGCTTTGGACCTCTATCCAACAGCTCGGCTTGCTTGGCGCCTGACTCGGTAGCTGTGTCGTTAGGTCATCCGGTAGAATGCATAAGTACGAATTTCTTACCGCATTCCATGGACACTATAACCGCTTTATCAAGTGCATTATTATTATTATTATTAACTGCCAAAACGAGAAATATTTTTTGTGATGGGAATTTATCAAGCTTGATGCCACAGCAGCTCAGTGAACTTCAACGGCAAGCGTAAAAAATTGCTAATTCTTCTATGTCCACCACTGTCGACCGAATACAACCTAAGATAATCTAACCTAAGAGATACTTGGTCTCAAGCAGTGCCATAGTCACTATCGAACACATTTTGGGACACCCTAAGAGAATATGAATCAGTTGCAACTCAATTTAATTTCAGTCATTGATGGGTGGACGAAGCATATATGAAATAGTCCCGAGATTCAGTAAGTACTAGACGAAAGGGTCGAATACTGAAAAGGCTGCATGAGCATAACCCAGAGTATTATTGACGCAATTTAAAGTCGCGGGAGACAACTGGAGGTTCTGGGCACACGATGCTAGCAAGCTGTACGACGTCACCGTGCGAATGAGTAAATTAAATATTCATTGCAGCAAATATTTAAGAACCATGCTGCGCAATTATATATATATATATATGATTTATAGTTGCTAACATTATTACAGGTTCACTAGTAGAAAAAAACGGGTACAACTTCGCCTAATCGAATCGTACTAAAGCAAGTGATACAATATCTCTGGTGATTATGCACTAAGAAAGGCCAGTTTTTCAATCTGTTGGGCGTATGCTTACAGAGTGGATTGCCATGTAACAAATAGGCTTTTGAATAGAGAAGTTAGGTCCATCAAAGGCTGGTTATGACCCTGCTTGAACCAACAGAGCTTTGACGTCTAACAAGTGTCTAGTATTGCTTCGCACGCACTGGGCAACCCTAAAAAAGAGGAGGTGATGACTGCATTAAAGGACTAAAAGTAGAGTCCAAGGTAGAACGCCGAAGCTGCTCTCTACCCTTCGGATAGATACCGTTTAACTATTCGGCCGCAGGTAGAATTATTTCGCGGAAATTCTGTGCCCGTAAAAAAACTCGTTGCCGCTATTCGTATGCCTGCCTCTATAATAGTTTCCCTGTTTGTATGCACACCATGAAATAAGCAGATGCAGCTGGCGCAGTGCTCGCTGTAACCATGTATGCGTGAGACTTGTGAACGCCCTCCCGCCAGTGCTGTGAGTTCCGAATTCGACGTTCATGAGCAAGCCAGAATGGTGCTGGCGAAGGACCGAGTGGTCGCATTCTAACTGGCCATTATGGGAGTGTGGCAGTGAGGACTCGTGCGAGCTCGGCTAGTTTCATATTTATCACGGTGCTTTCACTGAACGTCAGCCAAGAGAAATGATGGAGACGTACCGCAGATCTGTGTCATTGTCTCCACGGATGACACGGCCTATTTCTGTACTCGCTAATGGAGTTTCGAGTGCGGAACTCGAAGCAAGCGGATGTAGTATAGTTATACTTGATACCTCTGGCAGATAGGGCGATTTCTTGTATTTTTAGGCGACATTACTTCCGGGAAAGTACATAAAAACACCTGCTGATCGATGAAATCTACGCGCTTTTAATCTGGTCAAGAATCACGTTGCGTGATTCCCCAAGATCTCTGAGGTTCCTAGCTGCTGCAGATCGTACCAATCGATCATAGCAAAGGCCAAGTCTAGTATCTAATAAAGCATTTTTGAATCACAGGTGCACAATAAAGATGCTGATGGCTAGGATCAACTATCTCCTTAACCGCTCCCAAGCTAGCTTCTTATCTAGGTAATGCTGTGATAATCTAGCCGATAGCTTCTCTAGCATCTTTGTCTACAAGATAGACAAGATGGGAAAGTCCACTCCTGTGGGAGGCAGCAACCCCCTGGACTCCTGTCCCTCAACTCCTTGCAGCACCTTAATGTGTACATTCAAAGAAGCCATGAGTGGCCTAAACCTGAAGTTCATATCACAATCTAGAAAGACAACTCGTACTCTAGACCTTTTCCCTATACGCCTATACTGAGGTACGAATTTTTCAACGGCGGATTGGACTGTATGCCTTGGCTTCTAACGCTGGAGAAGGCCGTAGCAAGGCTAAAGATTTCGATGCCGCTGAAACATGTTGTGCCAGTGTGTCTAGGCGAGAACGCCATACACGGAGATTGTTATGTTACTGCGTTTCCGGCTGCAGCAGCGCTAATGGAGTCTCACGGAGACACGAAGACACGAGCGGGCGAACGTGAGCGGTGAACGAGCCTCTCGTCTTTATTCCCCAGCGGGTACATATACGAGCTAGGTGCTGACTCACCACAGATAAGGTAGTGCATGTGTGGTGAGCAACTGTGGTGGGCCACACGCCCACATCAAAGGCTGCACCGAGCCAATTGCCCAACCACCCTCTGCAGGTGGGGCAAACACTGGTGGCCGAGAAGCAACAGCCTCACACAACACCTCGCTCGGTTCGCAGCGGTTCGGACGCGGCCTGTTGCTCGTCGGCAGCGCTCGCAGGCCTAGGCCGCTCGCTAATCCAACGCGGGCGAGCCGGGAATGGAGGACGCTAAACGGTCCGGCCAAGGGCTCTTTGCTCTGAGCTGTGATGGCCAAGGAGGTAAGATGCTCGCATTTCACGCCCGAGGCCGTGGGTTTGAATCGTGCTGAGGGCGACTCTTTATTGCCAGCGGCAAGTCACGAATAATAATAATAATAATAATGCACTTGATAAAGCGCCCTTAGAGAACCTAATCTCTTTCTAGGCGCTTTACACTTGCTGCAAAGGGAAATGCAATTGAATGGTGAGTAATATCATGCTTGATAAACAATCACCATAAATAACATGGTTAGGGGTGACATGCATAGGGTCAGCATGCAAATGTGGTTAGTGGCAGCATGCACAGTGTCAGCACGCATAAGCACGTGAAAGACGAATCACAGGGACCCACTAAATGCTGTCCTAAATAGGTGTGTTTTTAAGTTCTTTTTAAATGTGGTCAGGTCAGGGGATGTTCTGACGCAGGTCGGGAGAGAGTTTCAGGCTTTGGGAGCATACGAACTACATGCACGGTCTCCAAAGGATTT
Source organism: Cristatella mucedo (assembly GCA_009760855.2). Lineage (NCBI taxonomy): Eukaryota > Metazoa > Bryozoa > Phylactolaemata > Cristatellidae > Cristatella > Cristatella mucedo. Next base: position 7,806,669 of record WPIO01000012.1, read on the forward strand.
GAGGTTAGTACGAGGTATTGGTAGACTGTTGGATTACGAAAAGCGGGTGGAACGATGCTTGGCCTGGTGGGGGAGTAGATCTGAGAGACAGGCTGAAGCCAAAGAATGAAGTGACCTATAAGTGAGCGACAAAACCTTGAAGTCAATCCGTTGCTTGACTGGTAGCCAGTGCAGGTCGGCGAGAAGTGGTGTGATGTGGCAACTGCGACGCTGACGACAGACAGGCCTAGCTGCAGAGTTTTGCACCAGCTGCAAACTTGCAGAAGTCGAGACGGGATGTCACGAATGCATAGACCAACTTATACGTGGTATCCTTATCTAAACAAGCCCGAATTTTAGCAATGTTATGTTTGCTGAAAGTAGGCAGATTTGACTAAAGTCGCTAAGGCTCCTCTGCCGTTATAAAAATGAGGCCGTTAAATTAGCTGCAACATTTTTTGTTGCACCGCAGGGTCATGGCCAGTAATCAAACTTCTGAGTTGGGTGATCGTACATCTCGATCCTGGTCGTGGGCCCGAATCCGGCAGCAGGCCGTTGTCAGCTGCTATCCGTACTGGACCTTCTTTTTGGACTAGAATCGCTCAGCTCTGAATTGAACTAGTCTAAAATGCGTTGGAGACCATGTAGTCAGTTCCTATGGTCCCAAAGCCCGGAACTCACAAATGACGTCACGACATTCCGTGACTTGAAAACATTTAAAGATAAGCTAAACACGAACCTGTTCTTGCAGCATTTGGTGGTTCTATGCAATTTTTCCTTTGTGAGATTATGTGTGCCGAAACGTCATTTTACCGCCAACCTTATTAAGCAGGCTCAAATTGTGCATGTTACCTCTACTAGTTTGATCATGCTACCTTTAGAAACATAGGAAAAGTGCATGTAAAAAGATTCCATTCCGCGAGGGCACTGTAAAATTGGTTAACTATTATATTATTAAGGCTCTTGAGCCACACAATGAGGCGCTGAGTTAATTTGCGTTTACACTGCGTTTACGATTCTTTGTTAACGTGATTTGCTTGGCAATGACACGAGGACGTCTCGTTAAATGCAAGCACTAAGTGCGAGAAATGCATGGTTCCCTTTGTGTATAATAGTTTGATGCATTGTTCGCGATTCGTACGCGTAGTACGAATAAAAAGGTACTTGAAATCACCGCCATTAAATCACAGGCAAAAATGTTGCCTCCTAGTGACTCTCCATGTCTAATTTTATTATGGAAACTGGTTGGTGACCTAATAAAAGGGAGAAAATTAGTGACAGCGCTTGCATTAATGATAATCGAAAACTTACAGTTTAGAGCACCGTCATTGTTCACCAGTAGTTAGTTACGGATTCAGGTCACGTGGCGGTAGAGCTACTTGTGTATTCAAATTTGAAGAACTTAAATTACGCTGGGTTTTTCTCGAAGTAAATGCAATGCCATCACTCCCACTGTTAGCACCGAATGCTGCCAGACTGCTTACGCGTTGCTAAACTAAGAGATTTATGCTCCTAGAATGAGCTACAAAAATGTAGTCCTGAAAAAGATAGTAAATCCAAAACTAAAAAATGCTCCTTTATATTAAATCGCGCTAATGTTGCACACGCTCTGCCTCTCGGGAGAAGTTTTAGGCAAAGCTTTGGTGCCCTGACTCTAATTCCGACGTTAAACTTTATAGCTCTACTTCATATGACAAAGTTCAGCTTGGGACACCTGTAAGAGCTCCTTACAAGCTATGCAAGCCACGTTAGCCCAGCCTTCTACCGTAGCGTGTAATAGGGAGAATCTTATAAAACCATTAAAAAGCACGATGCCCAACCACTTCGATTGCCGTAAAGGAGAAACCGGTTGATCTTCCCTCAAATCACGGTTTCCAAGAAAGTATTTCATCAGTAAAATTAACTTATCGATAAGTATTTCATGTTGAACGAATAAAAAAGAGAAAATTTTGGTACAGCCCAGAGTTAAAATATTTGGCCTTCGGTAAGGCGAGTATATGGCAACGTTAAGCGAAGAATCGATGGAATCGCGGGTCATAAACATGTGTCCTGAATGCGGCATCGTCATAAGCGTATGTCTCCCAATGCGGCACGTGCGTTTTCCTCTCAGAAGACAAAGTAACGCTAAATATGTGGCAAAGAGAGAATGATAATAATAATAATTATAATAATAATAATGCACGTGATGAAGCGCCCCCAGAGAACTTAATCTCTTTCTAGGCGCTTTACATTTGCTGCAAAGGGAAATGCAATTGAATGGTAAGTGAAATCATGCTTGAAAAACAAACAAAATGAATAGTATGGTTAGGGGTAACATGCACAGGGTCAGCATGCATATGTGGTTAGTGGAGCATGAGGACGTCATCCCGTCGAATCTACCGCAATAACTAATTGCACTGCACGCCTCTTCGGTCGCGGTTATATAAGTCTAAGGAGAGATTACGTCTCCGCGATAGCATTCATTTAGCCTTTAGTGTTTCCTAATGAAAATCTTACTATTCAGATTAATTTCAATATTGTGGGCCTACAGATAAAAGCCACTAGAGGCGAGCACGTTTATTCTTTCAATGGGGAACTATCAATCTGTTGCAACTTTTAAGGACTTTCGATCCAAATAGGCTCAACAGGCTCAACAGATCTCAGACTCCGTCTGACTTTTAGTTCACTTAATTCGCTTGCACCAGCCTTCCTGTCACACCTGCTGGCACCTCCTCCGGTGTGCTCTCTCACCACTCACCCATTAACTTTAATTCATCTCGACATCTCTTGCACTTAAATTTAAGTCGTTTACGATTGAGCTGTTAGCTGGTTTGCATCGAAAGTCTGGAACTCACGATTGGCAGTGGTTACTTTCTTGCAGTCTTGTAAGTCTTAGCTAGAGACAAATCTGTCCCGTTCAACTTTCTCCTTCACCAAAATGACTGTGTTTTTTCCGTTGCGCTTTGCGTGCAAACCTGTGCATGCTTTAGTACATGCTGCTAGCACGAGCTCTAATACACGATGGCCATGAATGTCGTAATTGTACCTTTATCATGTTTGTCTAAAAATGATACTTTTCTGGTTTTGCAAGCTTGAAACCGTGCACTACACTATCCAACAGTTATTGATGCTTTTGCTGCTATTTGCAAAGCAGCCAGAAAAAAGATAAAGTTATCCCAGGACGCTACACAATTGATTTACTATTATGATTCTCATGATTTTTCAACCTAATTATAGGGGCTAGCAGTTTAATTTTGTCTCCGCGTGGCTTTTAAATTTTTATTTTATTTCTATCTTGGTATTATTTTGAGAGACATGTTATCTCAAAAACGAATGAGCTAAAAAACATTCTTTATAATAGATATTTACAAATTGAAAGTATAAACTAGTGTTTGTCAAGTTGAAAAAGGCGTGGAAGTTCTATTAAAAGAGAGATCAAGGAGCGAAGCAATAGAAGTAGATTTCAGTAGTATTTTCGTATTGGCACACTCAAGGGAGCCTCGCGTTCCGAGTGCGATTGCATGGCTAGGATAGCGCTATTGTCGATAGTAATGGCGTTGGGTTTCTAGCGCTTTGATTGACGGAAATGTATTAATAATAATAATAATAATAATATTGCACTTGATAAAGCGCCCTCAGAGAACTTAATCTCTTTCTAGGCGCTTTACATTTGCTGCAAAGTGATACGCAATAGAATAGTAAGTAAAATCATGCTTGAAAAACAAACAAAATGAATAACATGGTTAGGGGTTACATGCACTGGGTCAGCATGCAAATGTGGTTAGTGGCAGCATGAACAGTGTCAGCACGCATAAGCACATCGAGGACGAATCACAAGGACCCACTAAATGCTGTCCTAAATAGGTATGTTTTTAAGTTTCTTTTAAATGTGATCAGGTCGGGGGATGTTCTGATGCAGGTCGGGAGGGAGTTCCAGGCTGTGGGAGCATACGAGCTAAATGCACGGTCTCCAAAGGATTTAAGGTTTGTACGAGGTATTTGTAGACTGTTGGATTCCGAAAAGCGAGTGGTACGATGCTTTGCCTGATGGGGTAGTATCTCAGAAAGATAGGCTGGAGCCATAGAATGAAGGGACCTAAAAGTGAGCGAAAAAACCTTGAAGTCAATCCGTTGCTTGACTGGTAACCAGTGCAGGTCGGCGAGAAGTGGAGTAATGTGGCAACTGCGACGCTCACGACAGACAAGCCTAGCTGCAGAGTTTTGCACCAGCTGCAATCGCCTGATCGCACATGCTGGTAGGCCAGTAAGCAGTGAGTTGCAGAAGTCGAGACGAGATGTCACGAATGCATGGACCAACTTGGACGTGGTATCCTTATCTAAACAAGCCCGAATTTTAGCAATGTTATGAAGCTGAAAATAGGCTGATTTGACTGTGGAGCTGATGTGGTCGTCTAACGAGAGGTCGCTTTGGAATATGACACCTAGATTTCGAGCTGATGCAACTGGAGATATGCTGGCAGAGCCAATTTTGAAAGTCAGCCTTTCCAATTTCTGAATAACACTAGGTTTGCCCATAACTAGTAAGTTAGTTTTATCATCGTTTAGTTTTAGAAAATTTGCTGCCATCCATGATCGGATGTCATCAATGCATGCAGCAAGTGAGTTGAGAGAATTTGAGGTGCTCGAAGGCTGGGAGGGATCAAAACAAAGGTACAACTGAGTGTCATCCGCATAGAAGAGAAACCTAGATTGTGCTTGGCAATCACATCAGCGAGAGGGAGAGTATAGACGGTGAAAAGGACCGGACCTAGCACAGAGCCCTGAGGTACTCCATATTTTAGAGGTACTTCAGATGATCTTTGTCCATTCACGTCAACACTCTGGAGTCTCCCACTGAGATAGGACCTGAACCACTGCAGAGCAGTGCCAGTGATGCCCAGGCGAGATGAGAGGCACTCTAGAAGTACTTTGTGATGGATGGTATCAAAAGCTGCCGAAAGATCGAGCAAAACAAGAAGAGACACTACCCATGTCTGCATTCCTAAGTAGGTCGTTGTATACCCGAAGCAGTGCTGACTCTGTGGAGTGATTAGCTCTAAAGCCAGACTGGAACTTACTAGCAAGGTGTGAGGTTTCGATATACGAGTTCAGCTGTTCTGCCACGACCCGTTCCAGTGTCTTTGATAGGAATGGTAGAAGGAAGACTGGGCGGTAGTTGCTTAAGTTCTCTTGGTCTAGTGTAGCTTTCTTGAGAAGTGGCCTGACTACAGCTTTTTTGAAAGGTGCTGGGACCTGACCTGAGGCTAATGACATATTAATGATGTTGGTTATGCATGGCAGCAGCAGATCAATGCAACGTAGGAGCAGGACAGTGGGAATAGGGTCCAGTGGACTTGTTGTCTTCTTTGATTGAGATACGAGCTTTAGGACTACGTCACTGGTTACCTGCTTAAATGCAGACATTGAGGCGCAGCCAGGAACCGAGGAACAGCATTCTAGTGGGAAGGTTGTCATCGCAGGGATGGATTCCCTGATTTTGTCTATCTTCTGCACAAAGAATCAAGAGAAGCGATCGGCTAGATCATCACAAGGATCATCTGGTAAGGAGCTAACCTGGGAACGGTTGAGGAGATGGTTTATTGTCGACATCAGCATTTTTGGATTGTGCATCTGTGATTCAACAATGTTTCTATAGAAGCTAGACTTAGCCTTTGCTAGGATCGATTGGTACGACCTACAGTAGTCTTCATATGCCTGTCGATGGACAGTTAGTCCGGATCTTTTGTATGCCTTTTCAAGCTGTCGTTTAGTAGACTTGGCTAGTTTAATGTCTGTGGTAAACCATAGGCCGTCTGGGCGGGGGCGCACAGTGTGCTTTGTCAAAGGTGCAAACTCGTCGAGCGTGTCAGCTAGTGTCGTGTTGTAGCAATCTACCAGTGATGACAGATCGGAGGGAGGACTGAGCAGCAAAGGTGAAGCAGATATGCTCGCACGGACAGCATCGATGTCAAGGGTCTTGAGGTTTCGCGATTCACAGGTTATTTTAGAGGAGAATGTGGGCACACACTGTAGATTGAATGAGATCTGCATGTGGTCAGATAAGCAGGATTTGGTGATAACTGGTGATGACAAAGTGCAGTTATATGAGAAAATTTGGTCGAGTGTGTGACCCTTGATGTGGGTAGGGCCATGCACATGAGCCACAAGAGATAATGAGTCTGTCAATGTACGAAATTCGGTGCTGAAAGCGTCAGATAAGTTATCAAAGTGAACGTTTAAATCACCCATAACGAGGAAGGATCGATTTCTTGCACACAGAATCGAAATGAGATTGGAGAAATCTGAGATAAAGGAGGATTTGGTACCTGGTGGGCGATAGACTACTGCCACTATCGGTAGCTTGTTTTCGGGTGAGACCAAGGCAATTGATTCAAAAGACTGCTTCGAGGGTACCGCAAATGGCTCGAAGTTGAATTTCGAGCGCACGATCATAGCAACTCCACCTCCAGTTTTGATTGATCTAGGGGTGTGAAAGAACGTGAAACCAGATGGAGTAGCGTCTTTAATTGTCGGGCAGTTTATCGATTTTAGCCAAGTTTCAGTTAGGGCGAGCAGGTCGATACCATTTTCAGAAATAAGGTCGTTTATTACTAGAGGTTTATTGCACATTGAGCGAGGATTCCAAAGGCAAGCGTTAAGTCTGGCCGATTGGGTTACAACAGGCCTGATGACCACTAAGTTTGAGAGATTTACAGTGACGCATGCGGGGGAGCGTGCTAAGCGGTTCGAGACAATGCTAGGAATACCAAACGAGCAGCGTCTAAGCTGGCGGTTCCGGCCACCGCGGCGGCTACGGGGTGCTTTCCTTTTGTTAATGCATAGTTCATGAATCTTAGCAACAACATTAATATCTAGGAATGCATTTGATATACGATGACGAAGCGATAGCAGCTGCTGACGACCATAACTAACAAGTAGGTTACTAGCCGCCGGCGTAGCTAATGCAGCCGCCGGCGTGGGAGACCCAGCAGCCCGAAGCGAAAAGCGTTTAGATGTCCATAGGCACGTAATTTCTTACGCGCTACGGTCAAAAAAAAAATTTTTTAAGTATTACCACTAAGGTGGCTTGGTGTTTATGTTGTAGCCATTAAAGGCTAAATTTATTATTTCAATTATTACGGCTAGTGAGCGAGCGGCTGAATCACGGCCTCAGACCGATGGCTCTCAACCTGTGGGTCGCGAATGCTGCTGGGGATCGAACGACCCTTTCACTGGGGTCGCTAAGACCATCGGAAACACGCATTTCCATATTTGGCGAACATCAATTTTATAGTTAGTGGTCGCCACGAAGCAAGGAACTGTATTAAAGGGTCGCGCCATTAGGAAGGCTGAGAACCACTACCCGAGACAATTTAGGTGACTGCCTTTGAAGTCGGCTTATGGCCTGGCCCTCTGACGTATTTTTACGGCCCACTCCTTTGATAAGGATAATGTACAGGAAGGCCAAGGGGGGGGGGAGTGCTAGCGGAGTTGAGTGCACGAAATACGCATATTATACCATTTCGTGGATGAGATATTTTTTGCCACAGAGGACGTTCGGGTAGCTATCGTTGTGGCGTCCTTCATCTGGTTCGTATTCGCATTATAATCACTTAATTGGAAAACTCTTTCGTTGATCGATATTGACTTTTACGGAGACTGTCTAAAATGACGTCCGATGCGTACGGGAGCTCCGTAGTCCTCGATTGTCACCGGTGCGACTTTGTATCACTTATATTAGGCTAATTTCTTAGTCGATTAATGTTCCCGCCGCTTCCTAAAGTTTGGAACTGCTAGTTGTCAGAAGAAATAGTGACCGGTTGACGCCAAGCCCACCACTTGCTTAACCGAACCTATTGAGTGATTGTACTACACCTACGAGAGTGACGTTTAGCGGGAAACGAAGATCGTTTGAGGCCAAAAGAAAATATCCAAAACCATTTAAAGATGAGCCAAACCAAATAGATGGCTAACTCAATCAAATGGGGCAACTAATGGGAGGTTCTGGACCTGCCGAAATCCTGTTAATCCATAATAGTCAGATTGATCATTACGGCAGGTACATTGGTAATTGTTCAATAAGAAAGACTCGATGTATTTCCTTTCAATACATTGGCGAAGCATCGCTCACATAGTGGGCCTGTAGTAGGCCAACTCAGTCGAAGACGCCGAAACTATGACATAACACATTCGCTAAATTTGAGCTGCCGTGTTTTGTCTACTCTAGCGCCACAGATGGCTGAGCACCAGTGCAGCACCTTGGCGGCGCTTGTCGTCGTCGCTGGGCTCGGACGGCGTTGGCCGGACCAACGGGGATCGCCTATTCGTCTCAACATCCGAGTCGCTTTCGCTTTCTTCAGTGCTGCTGCGAGCGCTGGCGGTCCCACCGCCTCGGACGTTCGTTCCAAAATCTTCAATTACTCTCGCCTCATTCACTTTAATCCTTTTAAAATGGTCGTTAATCGCTCTTAATTTATCCTCCCTTGTCGCGTCTCTTCGGACATCGAGGTTGAAATGAGTCAGGTAGCCCTGTAATGTCTTGTCAGACAGAACAGACAAATGGGTTTGAGTTTGCTCCTGTCTCGCGGCATTACTTGTTAAACGTCCGAGCCGGGCATCCTCTATGTATTTAGTGTGATCATTGCAGATCCTCTCATGAGCAATCTACAAAATGAACGAACGCTAAAAATAATCCGAACTTGCGACGTTGACAGAAATAAGCACCTAACAGAGTCATTCGGAAATTAATTTCGGATTGAAATTTACAGAGGTTGCTTATTGCTTTAACAGCCTTTCTACAGCTACACTATTCAGCTGTGAAATCAGAAAGCAACGGATTCTTTATCCAGCCGCCACCAAGGCAGCACTGTAATTGAATTAATATTAATTTTAATCCTGGTGGTAAAACTTAAAGCGGAAGAGTGAATGGATGCACAAAAGAAGGATACTTACAGAAATACAAATGAATTTTTTTATTACCAATTTTGCCGATGCGCTCATCCTTACACGTAGGGAGGAAAAGAGGTGTTCTGGAGATACAGGTGGAGTTGGAGGAGGGAGAAGTGAACGACGACACGAAACAATAAGAACAAGAAAAGACTCAAAGAAATGTAAGGAGAAGAGCTGCAATCAATAATGGGATGAAATACGACGGAAGTCTATGATTGTGAGGCAATGGGGCGAGTGAAGCACATCACTTCAAAAAGCCGTGGAAGTATACAAGTAATAATATTAATAATAATGATACACTTGATAAAGCGCCCTCAGAGAATTCAATCTCTTTCTGGGCGCTTTACATTTGCTGCAAAAGGAAATAAAATTGAATGGTGAGTAAAATCATGCTTGACAAACAAAATGAATAACATGGTTAGGGGTGACATGCACAGGGTCAGCATGCACATGTGGTTAGTGGCAGCACGCATAAGCACATCAAGGACAAATCACAGGTACCCACTAAATGCTGTCCTAAATAGGTGTGTTTTTAAATTACTTTTAAATGTGGGCCGGTCAGGGGATGTTCTGACGCAGGTCGGGAGGGAGTTCCAGGCTTTGGGAGCATACGAACTAAATGCACGGTCTCCAAAGGATTCGAGGTTTGTACGGGGTATTTGTAGACTGTTGGAGTCCGAAAAGCAGGTGGTACGATCCTTGGTCTGATGGGGGAGTATATCTGAAAGATAGGCTGGAACCATAGAATGAAGGGACCTAAAAGTGAGCGAAAAAACCTTGAAGTCAATCCGTTGCTTGACTGGTAGCCAGTGCAGGTCGGCAAGAAGTGGAGTAATGTGGCAACTGCGACGCTCACGACAGACAAGCCTAGCTGCGGAGTTTAGCACCAGCTGCAATCGCCTGATCGCACATGCTGGTAGGCAAGTAAGCAGTGAGTTGCAGAAGTCGAGACGGGTAGTGTGTTTCTGCTTGTTTAGCTCGTTCTTTCGGCAGCTTTTGATACCATCGATCACAAAGTTCTTCTAGAGCGCCTCTCATCCCGCCTGGGCATCACTGGCACTGCTCTGCAGTGATTTAGGTCCTATCTCAGTGGGAGACTCGAGAGTATTGACGTGAATGGACAAAGATCATCTGAGGTACCTCTGAAATATGGCGTACCTCAGGGCTCCGTGCTAGGTCCGGTTCTTTTCACAATTTTATGCTTTTAGGATAACTGAGAGATATATATATTTTTCGACGATATTTTATAAACCCAACCGACAGTTAGACTAAACAACTCTTCTTTCCAGTCAGCATACCCTTTTGCTGAAATGAAATAAGAATGGTTAGGCATGAAAATCATGCAGGATTGAGACTGCATAATATTGATGATCAATAAAATTAAAAATACTCCGCAGAGCCTTCACAGTGCTGAGCACCATCATCTTACTTGCTTGTTGCACTTCAGGTCTAGCTTTCGCTTCCTAACCGTCTGGGATGCTCTCTTTCCGAAGAATGACTTCCCTGCAGGCCGAGGGCACTCGACCCCGGAATCGATGAGGCAGCACCGATCTACTTCGTTCTCCATCGAAAGCTGCTCCATACCTGCGTAACGGGAAGGCATCGTGCTACTACCGAAGCAAGAAACTTCCGAACAGCGAGATAATTAGCAGAAGAGCAGTCGGCAATACTAATTAACCGAATGTAAGACATGTCTAGAATAAAGCCCCAGGGACCACATCGTGGAAATTACTGATTCAAAGTCGACCGATAAGCTCAGTATTGCCTCTTGCTCAGAAATCAAGAAGGAGCCGGTATATTTTTCGTTCCAGTGGGGAGAACAGTGCTGCTAGCAAGATGTTAAATTCATTGCACCGGATGTTGTATACACAACAGTTTTACTGAGATGGCAAGTGAGACTTATAAGAGAAACCGATGACTATCGTTGGAAAACTAGCACGAATATCTGTCATGAAAGATTCTCATATTGAACGTTCTATATACTTTGAAATAAGAGAAAATATAAGTAGAAGTATTCTGAGTAGTACAAATCTGGTATTCTGAGAGTGAATAGCTAACGATCAAAATTGCAAGCAAAATGTAACCACTGAGTTACTTACAGTTAATGTATGGCTGGAATAGCCTAGCTGACTGACAGAGGTCTCTTTTAAATCAGACAGATCTGTCTTTAATGTGAATGGCTTGCTAGGGCATTATATATATATATATCTGTACATAAATTTTTATTACCTTTAATAAATTTTTTGCCTTTGATGCCCTTTACAGTGAAAACTGATTCATCTTGTTAGTTGAGCTTTGATGTTGAGCTTTGATAGATATAATAAAGATGCGATCATGATGATGTCAGAGGCCATCACAGCCCTCTTTTGATATACTGGAGGCATGACAGAGCAGACCTGCAGTACGTGTCCTAGACATCGTAAATTCTGTGCCTGCCTGATCCCAGGCTTTTGACAGTTCTTATGACTTGGATGACGAATTCCAGCTCTGCTTCGAGCTCGAAATGATATCTCTCAGCCACCATCAGCTTTGCGTGAGGTGTTGCAGTTATTCTTAATGCTGGGCTGTCAAGCATTCCAGATGCTAACTATTAGGCAGGTTGTATGTCACTCTTCCAAAGAGTTACTGGCCGTGTCACAGATCGCTCTGGTGGACGAGCCATCGAAACTCTATGAGGCTTAAGCTGAAGCATCATGACAATAGTAGGAAAGCTCGAAGCACTGCTTTCTTACTGTACAGCCCTGTTTCAGAAAAAAATTACAGCCCTGTTTCAACGACACCTACTCTCCTGCTGCCGACCATGGCTCAGCATTTTCAGCGGCCCTGAGCTGCTACTTCTATGATACCCACTACCTCAACTGCTCTCCTAACTCTGCTATGCTTTCCAATTTCTCTGTCTTGCGCGAGATAAAGTCCATTGGCCACCGAATACGTACCGAAAGCCGCTTAGGCTGTGAGTGCGCTATACAAAACTCTCCTGCATAACACCTACAGTCTTTGTGGAGTTACAGACGGAAATACGTTAAATTACATTAGTGAGAAGAAATGCTACCATTCTCGCTCAAACAAAAGCATGCAATCTCTAGAACTAGGTCCGACCTGCACGAGTTCAATCGCGAAGTGCCACCAGTCTGTATGTAGACAGGTACACGGGTGCTAGCCTATTTCCGCTGCGGTCCCGTACTATCTATGCCCGATCTTGGTCGCTACGCGGGGCCCGCCAGCAGTAGTCCAAGGGTGGTCAATCGGGTACACAACAGTTTTTATAATACACACGCATGCGCTATAAAAAAGGCAGGGACTAGACAAGTCTACAGGGGAAGGTCCTATACAAGGTAAACTACCGGGGTTTGAGATGACGTCGCAAGGGTGAACAAACGTGTTAGTTTCTCAGTCGACTTTCCCACCGTCGCACGGACTCCGTTCTACCAGTACAAGCGTACGCCGTCAAAGACCGGGTTGGTGAGTACTTTGGGATAGACGGAGACGACGTCCTCCACCGTCGAGAGCTTCCGCCGAAAGAGAGCGAGCACGCCGTCTCCAGTTCCGGTCCTCGGGCCTCTAGGAGCCGACCCCAGGCTTTGCTCTTCCGGGGCAAGGCGACGCCCAGCCCGTCTTATCGAATCTCGGTTTGCTCCGCCTATACTAGGGTACATGAATGGAGGCACTCCCGAACCTCCTGCTAACAGGCAGACCTTTACTTTAGAAGCATACCATGCGCCCGACCATACGTTCACTGAATCAATCCGCAGAGAAGAGTCTGCAGAAATTCCACTGTTAAACTGGACGTGATACTATTTCATTGATTAACTGATTATAGAAATAGTTTCCTCGGCAAGTGAGTGATACCCTCAATCGCACCACAGCTACATTTTCAGGAATACTTAGTACAACAGGAGAGACCATCAATAATCTCTTTTTCAACTATTTACTAGGTCATGGATCGTTCTGTTTACGAAATTTACTCTAGTGGTTAAGAATGCTCCAACAACCAGCCGAGCACTTCCGCTGCAAGTCAAACGTAGCGGGAAGTTTTTAAGGCCGCAGACGCTCTCAGAAGTATTCTCAAAGAATTTATAAATCTCAATTAAGCTTCTCAAATTATCATGACAAAATTAGTATTACTATTGTCATAAATTAATAGTATCTTTACGGCATTAAGGAGTCCAAATATCCGTCCACGTCCTCTACGATTAGCCAGAACAAAAGAAACAGTAAGGAAATGAATCTGAACAAGGTAACATACTTAAAATATTACGCGAAAGCTCCCGTGCTGGTTCAAATGCCCATTGGTTATAGGACCCATAGGTCAGTAACATGCACTATGTAATGGACACGTGGGAAAGCGTAGAGAAAAAACGGCAGTTCACTTTGGCTCAGAGATAGCTGGATTGAGCAGACGCGTCTTTTGATAAAAACAGGGCAATGTAGGTGTCGAAATTGGCCGTAAGCAAGTTCCGCATTTTCCGTGTTTACGAACTGTAGACCCAATCCTCAAAATATTACCATTTCGCAAAACGGGTGGCATGAGGGCTAGATACTGATGAGCGGAGGTGCTAGAACACTCTAGAAAAGCAAAAGATCCAAAAAGAAAGCAGATGCAAGAGAGTGAAGTAAACTGTAAGTTTGACCGAGGATTTTGGATTCGATTTTATGCTTACCGTGAAGCCATTTAAGCTTCGTCAGAAATGGAATAATGTGGCAGCAAGGAACTCCGGAAGAAGACAGACTGGATGAAGCCGTGAGTTTTTCATCCGTAGTAGACGAATTTAGTGCAGGGTGATAGTCCTGAATAGGGGATTTCTGTGATGTCACAAACGAATGAACTAGTCGGACTGTTTTACTCTTATCAAAGCAGGCGCTGATTTTGGCCATGTTAGCTTAGCAGAAAGTAGGCCGACTTGACAGCTGAGGACAGAGGCTATGTAATGGTAATTTACTTGTAAAATCGCGCAAGGATGTGGAATGACGCAGCGACATATATGCTTGATTAAACCATCTTAAGCGTGAGATCAACGAAATTGTGAGTGATAATTAGTAAGCCGTAACAACTAGGTTTTTTCTCATGTTTGATAAGCTTAAGTAGTTTAGTAGCCGTTTAATTGTGAATGTTATCAATTCTAATTGTACAAGAGGGTGAACTGTAAGTGAGTCGGATTTAAGGCAACGCTTCCGAGGTTTAACAGATAGATAGAGCTGACATCTGCCAAGCTGGTTTGGTCTAGCGGTTAAGGTGCTCGCCCCAACCAAGGTCTGACTGAGGTCGTGGGCTCGAGCCCCGAGGCATATGTGAAGCGCCTGAATAGAGATTAGGTTCTCTTAGGGTGCTATAGGAATGAATCATATTTATTTATATATTTATCTGCTTATATATAGAAGCTAAGACCGTTTTTAGCGATGGTACCGGTCAAAAGGAAATTCTAAAAACTGAAAAAAGGCCCAAAACCAAACCATTAAGGTAGCCTATACTTTAAAAAGGGGGTTCCCTGGATGACCGACAGCTTTTAGCATCTTCACTCTGACGTCTGATACTTATTTTTAGAAACAAATTAGTTTAGCACTGTGCCAATGATTCATATGCGTGTCGAGCGGCTCTCTAGAAGGATCTGGTGGCTAATAGTACCAAATCCTTAGCAGAGGTCGAGGAGAACAGGCAAAGAGGCAAAATCCTGATTAGGGCATTTCAGAAGGTCATAGTAAACTCCCACCATAGCAGTTCATGGGTAATGGTTATCTCTGAATTCAGATCTGAACTTGCTAATAAAATTCTCTACTGCAGCATTGTGACCATCACATGATATAGTCCAAAGCAGCCATTGCTCGTCATCACATACATTATCCCTATAGGAAATTGGTGTCTACCAAATAATGCAAGACAATTACACACTATTAAGTCTTTCGAAAAAAATATTCCATTTATTTTATTTGGGTAATGTTCACTTTTGTTATGAAATAATATTTGCTAATATCTCGAAAAAATGTGCTCTTCATCGCATTGTGAGTCAATAGAAAACCGACTCATACGAAGCGATACAAGCATGAAATTTCAGGGCTCACAATTTTTGCTTCAGTTCCTACTACTGCTACCCAAACTAAGCAACGTGCAAACGCAGCATGCTGGCTGACTCCGTTGTCACCGTTACTAACTTTGCTATGAGGTAGCCAGACCTTGAAGTATTTCAGAGGTATCTTACAACAAGACTTTCTTTGGTTTCGATCGGTGCTGCTACGAGCTTTGCATTGGTGGGTCAGTTCCGACGAATTAGACAGTTGCGCTGTAATTTTCCATCGCCATGTAAAAATTATCGCTAAATGCAGACGGCAGGCATCTTGAATGAATTTCGCGAGGTAGCTGCTGGGTTGCGTATGTGCAATCTAGATTGATATCAGTAGATAAAATTTTCTCTAACGACAGCCCTAGTTTATAGCACCTCATAGTACCTAATAATTGTTCGATAAGGCGTCTGCACCACCGGGCTCACTACTGTTTCATCTGCTTCGCCTGGAATAAAGCTTTTGTAATGGCAACAGTGAATCTTTGAAGGATCTGTAATGACCTATTGTATTACCTTGCATAGCATATATTACGAACTAACATCTCAAGAAACACAGCATCGAATTCCACAGTAGACATAATTACTCTGGGGTGCCCACAGTAAACTAAAAAAGCATAGGTGACTATTAGGTCGAATGTACATCTACCTTTAAACTTTTATACATGGTATGGTATAGTGGTTTCATCTGCTGGATTAGTAGAAATTGTTTGGACTTATAATACTGCTATAATCACCAAAGATGGTAACACAGAGGAGTGGCAAATCTCCCTTGGGATTTGAATGAAAGTCCTTTGAAGCTTGGTGAAATATATATAACAACGGATTTGTTTTGACTGAAAAGCGATGCTCTATCGCAAGGATAATTTTTTTCACTTATTCTATTCAGCGATGCCTTTTTAGAATGTAATCACTTAGTCATCAAAAATATTTTATAATCAAGCTGGTGTCAGCCGGTTGCTGCTCGTTCTTGATCTTAGCCTTAGATTATCATGGTCCCACTAAATGATCCATATATTAAGTTTTAGTAAAGAGAGCCGCTTACTTATTGATCCGCGAAAGTGTGGTGTACCTCAGCTAGAGCTAACGAACACATTCAAAAAGAAGCTGGTGAATTAGCTTACATGCAATATTTTTGCCGCTTATCACCAAGGCTGTATTACCGCATTGACAGTCTTCTATCACCCTAACCGTAAAGAAATTGTGTATAATAATATTAATAATAATAATGCACTTAAGCTTTAGCTCGGCAGGTCGTAGACTGTGGAACTCGCTTATCAAATTCTTTCTCAACAAAAACTACTCTCCTACTGCCGACTATGGCACATCTTTTTCAGCGGTCCTGAGCTGATACTTCTATTCTACTCACTACCTCGACTGCTCTCCTGACTCTGCTATGCTTCCCACTTTCTTTTTGTTGCGTGAGACGAAGTCTGTTGGCTACCGAATGCGTACCGAAAGCCGCTTAGGCTGTGAGTGCGCTATACAAAACTCTCCTGCGTAGCACCCACGTGGTCTTTATGACTTCGTGGAGTTACAGACGGAGATACATTACATTATTACTTGATAAAGCGCCCTCAGAAAAATCAATCTCTCTCTAGGCGCTTTACATTTGCTGCAAAGAGAAATGCAATTGAATGGTGAGTAATATCATGCTTGATAAACAAACCAAATGAAAAACACGGTTAGGGGTGACATGCACAGGGTCAGCATGCAAATGTGGTTAGTGGCAGCACGCATAGTGTCAGCACGCATAAGCACACGAAGAAAGAATCGCAGGAACCCACTAAATGCTGTCCTAAATAGGTGTGTTTTTAAGTTCTTTTTAAATTTGGTCAGGTCAGGGAATGTTCTGACGCAGGTCGGGAGGGAGTTCCAGGCTTTGAGAGGATACGAACTAAATGCACGGTCTCCAAAGGATTCGAGGTTTGTACGGGGTATTTGTAGACTGTTGGATTCCGAAAAGCGGGTGGTACGATGCTTGGCCTGATGGGGGAGTATATCGGAGAGATAGGCTGGAGCCAAAGAATGAATTGACCTAAAAGTGAGCGAAAAAACCTTGAAGTCAATCCGTTGCTTGACTGGTAGCCAGTGCAAGTCGGCGAGAAGTGGTGTAATGTGGCAACTGCGACGCTTACGACAGACAAGCCTAGCTGTGGAGTTTAGCACCAGCTGCAATCGCCTGATCGCACATGCTGGTAGGCAAGTAAGCAGTGAGTTGCAGAAGTCGAGACGGGATGTCACGAATGCATGGACCAACTTGGACGTGGTATCCTTATCTAAACAAGCCGAATTTGACCAATGTTATAAAGCTGAAAATAGGCAGATTTGACTGTGGAGCTGATATGGTCGTCTAACGAGAGGTCGCTTTGGAATATGACACATAGATTTCGAGCTGATTCAACTGGAAATATGCTGGCAGAGCCAGGTTTGACCGTCAGCCTTTCCAATTTCTGAATCACACCGGGTTTGCCCATAACTAGTTAGTTAATTTTTATCATCGTTTAGTTTTAGAAAATTTGCTGCCATTCATGTGCGGATGTCATCAATGCATGCAGCAAGTGAGTTGAGAAAATTGCGGGTGCTCGACGGCTGGGAGGGATCAAAGCAAAGGTACAACTGAGTGTCATCTGCATAGAAGTGAAAGCCTAGATTGTGCTTGGCAATCACATCAGCAAGAGGCAGAGTATAAGCCGTGAAAAGAACCGGACCTAGCACGGAGCCCTAAGGCACGCCATATTTCAGAGGTACCTTAGATGATCTTTGTCCATTCACGTCAATACTCTGGAGTCTCCCACTGAGATAGGACCTGAACCACTGCAGAGCAGTGCCAGTGATGCCCAGGCGAGATGAGAGGCGCTCTAGAAGAACTATGTGATCGATGGTATCAAAAGCTGCCGAAAGATCGAGAAAAACAAGCAAAGACACTCTACCCATGTCTGCATTCCTAAGCAGCTCGTTGTATACCCTAAGTAATGCTGACTCTGTGGAGTAATTAGGTCTAAAGCCAGACTGGAACTTACTAGCAAGGTGTGAGGTCTCGATATATGAGTTCCGCTGGTCTGCTACGACCTGTTCCAGTGTCTTTGATAGGAATGGTAGAAGGGGACTGGACGGTAGTTGCTTAAGTTCTCTTGGTTTAGTGTCGCTTTCTTGAGAAGTGACCTGACTACAGCTTTTTGAAAGTTGCTGGGACATGACCTGAGGCTAATGACATATGAATAATGTTAGGTTAGTTATGCATGGCAGCAGCAGATCAATGCAACGTTGGAGCAGGACAGTGGGAATAGGGTCCAGAGGACTTGTTGTCTTCTTTGATTGAGATACGACCTTCAGGACTAGATCACTATTGACCTGCTTAAATGTAGACATTGAGGTGCAGCCAGGAATTGGGGAACAGCATTCTGGTAGAGATGTTGTCATCGCAGGGATGGATTCCCTGATCTTGTCTATCTTCTGCACAAAGAATGGAGAGAAGCGATCGGCTAGATAATCACAAGGATCATTAGGTAAGGAGCTAATCTGGGAGCGGTTGAGGAGATGGTTGATTGTCGACATCAGCGTTTTTGGATTGTGCATATGTGATTCAACAATGTTTCTATAGAAGCTAGCATTGGCCTTTGCTAGGATCGATTGGTACGACCTACAGTAGTCTTCATATGCTTGTCAACTGACAATCAGTCCAGATCTTTTGTATGCTTTTTCAAGCTTTCGCTTAGTATACCTGGCTAGTTTAATGTCTGTGGTAAACCATAGGCCGTCTGTTCGAGGGTGGGGGGGCGCACAGTGCGCTTTGTACGAGGCGCAAACTCGTCGAGCGTGTCAGTTAGTGTCGTGTTGCAGCTATCTAACAATGATGACAGATCGGACTGAGGACTGAGCAGCAGAGGTGAAGCAGATATTCTAGCAAGGACAGCATCAATGTCAAGGGTCTTGAAGTTTCGCGATTCACAGGCTATTTTAGAAGAGGAGGTGGGCACACACTGTAGATTGAATGAGATCTGCATGTGGTCAGATAAGCAGGATTTGGTAATAGTCGGTGATGACAAAGTGCAGTTGTATAATAAAATCTGGTCGAGTGTGTGACCCTCGATGTGAGTATAGCCATGCACATGAGCCACAAGAGACAACTAGTATACTGAAGAAACAAATGAGATGTGTCCTTTATCCACCTTAATATTGAGATACATTTTTCGGCCTTTCCCTCATAAATATATAGGGACATAAGGGGACGGAATGCAGGAGGGACGAAAAGAGTGACGGATGGAATGAATACGCCGAGCAGGAGTGGCTCAGCGGTTAGGAAGTTCGCCTGACCAAGGTCAAGGTGATTGCAGATCAAGACCAAGGTCCTGGGCTCGAGCCCAGGGGCATACATGAAGCCCCTGAATAGACATTAGGCTATCTTGGAGCATTATAAAATTAATTAACTAAATAAATATATATGTATGATGAGGTAAAAACAGAGAGCGATACAGCCAAGAAGGCGGGAAATGAGAATGAGAGGAAGGGAAGAATCGAGAAAGGGAGGTTGGAACAGAAAGACCACCAGGTAAAAAGCAACAAAGCAACAGAGAGTGGAAAGATAGCGTGGTTAGCGATCAAGATTGTAAAGTAGTGAGATGCTACACGTTAAGTAGTAAGAAAAGAAATGTTGATATAACATTTCACAATTATGAGATTTTTTCACTAGTCCCAAGGCTCGGTTATAATAGCATTTATGAAACTTATAACATCTCCGCTTGTATGAATTCGGTTAAATTTAAAGGAGCTCATAAATTATTGATTCAAAACGCCTTTTAGGAACAAGGGAGTGTGAAGGTTTGTGTGTAAGCCAAACGATGCTACTTTGAGAAATCTTAAAATAACACGCTCCACAATATCTGATGCAACAAATGCAACGAACAACGGCTGTTCAGTCGATCCGAGTAGCTCCTTGGCAGTTATACAGCGAT
Organism: Cristatella mucedo; assembly: GCA_009760855.2. NCBI lineage: Eukaryota > Metazoa > Bryozoa > Phylactolaemata > Cristatellidae > Cristatella > Cristatella mucedo. Next base: position 7,826,584 of record WPIO01000012.1, read on the forward strand.
AGGTGAGGGATCCCCTGCTCGCAGATCTCTCAGATGACGTCACTGCTGCTGCTGCTAGCGCGGTTTGACGACCAGTGCAGCTCGGCCAAGTATGGTCTCACCAAGCAGCAGCACAGATGCCGGTCACGTCTTGGCCGAGTCTGGCGAGTAGCTGACATGCAACGAAAGGATTTCCATCGCTACATGACTTTCCATTGCTTTGAAGGATCTTCATACGGAATCTAGCGGTAGTTTTTGCTCAACAGAATGCTAGGCAGCAGCAATTTGTGCATAGATTGCGCGTGACTAGGCTCTACAAAACACAAGCAAACCTGTCAGCACAGATTTTAATGTAGCATAACGGAATGTATTGCCTGCATGTAACTTCGCAAATCCACAAACACTGTGTGGGTGTTGTGCAGCAAAGTTGGTATGTAGCCCACTCACAGCCTAAGGGGCTTTCGGTATGCATGCCGTAGCCACAATCTCAAGCAACAAAGATAAAGTTGGAAGAATGGAAGAGTCAGGAGAGCAGTTGAGTTCGTGGATAACATGAAATTAGCAGTTCAGGACGGTTGGAAAGGATGTTCCATAGTCAGCATCAGGAGAATAGTTGTCGTTGCTTATGAATCTTGGAAGTAAGTTTTATAGTCAAGGAACTGCTGGGCAGCAGTTTCTGTCACCAACTGTCTTGAAGCAGAGGAATGGAACAGCTAATTTACGCCCAATGAGGACCTGAGTGTAGTTTGGTTCGCCCATCAGAGAGCCAGCCGATGAACACAAGGCACGGAGCAGCAAGACGCACGACTGCCTTCGCCCCCTTCTCACACTCGAGTCTCCTCGACTCCACTCCGGCTGTCCCTTGGCCGACCCCGATGGTGAATTCACCATCTGTTCACCAGCAGGTTATCGGCCTGTGTCAACGCCTCATTAGAAGCTGACCACAGCTGTGCACAGGCCCCTCTCAGGGATGCTCCCACCAGCAGTTGAGAAAAGGAGTGATACCAGCCCGCATGCAATCGAACTACACTGAGGGCACGAGGAAGCTGACACTGAAGCAGCAGTTAAAATAAGCTTGGAAAAGCCAAGCTGGTGGGCCTTTTTAATCAGAGTAAGAACTTTGCTCTGTATCCTTTGATCAATCGTCAGCCATCCTAGCTCTTTTAGCAAAGGAGACAGATATATTAGCAATGTCCTCAAATCATTAGCAAAGCAATGCATGCAGAAAAACCTCAGGTGTTCAAAAATTTTAATATTTAAGCATGCGTGTGCATGCACACACATGCATGTGCTTAAGAATGCTCAAATCTTTATATATTACCCCACAAAACCACGAGGAATGCAGGGTGCTAAGACAGAATATTTTCTGCAGCACACTTTAAAATCAAGCACCTTTCGGTGATCAATCGGCAGCCAACAGCCTTAGATTTCACATTACTAGCCCAGTACTACATGTAACCTATGAAGGAAACCAGGCCTGTAAAAAGGGTTGATCATCCTTTTATACACGAAACTGCAATAAGGAGACTATGCTGGCCTTTGGCCATAAACAGAAAGAATCAATTTTAGGCTTCGGTTGACACAAGGAATGCATTAAATCTGAAGCTTACACGGGACAATATTCCAGAGCTGCCCAATGGTGCTACAAGCTGGGACTAGAGGAGCTTTGGTAAAGCTCTCAAGAAACTGCTTAAGCATAGCAGCAAAAGTTAGTGCACGTGTGCTTACATGTCACTGTTGTGTGACTTTGAGTGGAAACATAAATGCAATAAGGTAAATAATCGTCCGAACATGATTCAACATCAGAACCGCCTTTGAAGCTCTAATCAAAATAGGCCCAGCAGGCTACTCAAGCAGTAACACGTGTGGGACAGGCACGGTCTACCCTTGTAGACACGTTTCTAGGTGGCATATTAAAATGGAAGATTGCAGCTCCATAACAAGGCACCAAAATGACTCGCTAAAATATGTGGGCTGCTTCCTGTAATGACACCAAGACACTACGGCAGTGGTGAAATGAAAAAAGTTGATGTTACAGTTGTCCACTCCGTCTCAGAATAACTCTTGATTTAGTTTTACATTGATGCATTTTGTTTCCAATAACATTATAAAAACCTCACTTTTGGTATTGCAATAAATGACGAGCCACTAAAAGCTAGCCGATGTAAAATATCTTACGAAAAAATACCGAAAGAAGCTCTAATGGCCATCTTTGACAACGAATCAGACCAGCAGTATGCCGGCATGAATAGCGAAACAAAATGTCAGTACAAGGAAGCTCGACAGGAGTGCCTCACTCAGATTGCTGCCACTACAGCAGACATACAGAATGGCACAGCCACACATGAGAATAATAATGACAATAATAATGATAATAACAATAACACACTTAATAAAGTGCCCTCACAGAACTCAATCTCTTTCTAGGTGCTTTACATTTGCTAGAGAAAAGAAATAAGTGAATGGTTAGTATTAGCTTGCTTAATAAAAAACAAGAAGAGCATGGTTAGGGGTGATCTTCCAGCAGTTATCGGTACTATCGATCAACAAGTCCTTGTCGAGCGAGTTTTTGGGCCAACTGCATCTTGCAAGCCGGCGCTGAACCCCCATGTTTGCCATACCCCAACGGCAGCCAGCTGATCGTGAACCCTTTCCATCCATCGAAATTCAGGAGCCTCAGGCGCAGATCAGAATATAGAAAAAATGGATACAATTCACGTGCATAACACTACAAGAGAGATTAATCTCTATCTAGGTTCTTTACATATGCCACATGCTGGATTCCTCTACCTCGGTCGTCAAAGGCAAGCACATTAACCTCTGAGCCAAACCAGGGTTGCACATAGCTGTACACATATTACACTGGTTACACACAGCAGCTGCCTCAGGGAGTATAAAATTAATAATAGTAATAATAAGAACACACTTAATTAAGAGCCCTCGGAGAACACAATCTCTCTCTGGACTTTTCATTTGTTGCAAAGTAAACACGATCAAATGGTGAGTGGTATAATTCTTGATAAACAACATGAATAATATGGTTAGGGGTGACACAGGGTCAGTAAGCAAGTGTGGTTAGTGGCAGCATGCACGTTGTCAGCAAGCAGAAGTAAATGAATGACGTATCAGGGGATCCACTAAATGCTGTCCTAAATAGGTGGGTTTTTAATTTATTTTTAAATGTGGTTAAATCGGGATATGTCGTGATGCAAGTCGGGAGGGAGTTCCAAGATTTGGGAGAATATGAACTAAAGGCACGGTCTGCAGAGGATTTGATATTTGTACGAGGTATAGGTGAATGGTTAGTTACCGAAAAACAGGTGGTACTATGCTTGGCCTGGTAGGGAGCAGATCTGATAGGTAGGCTAGAGCCAAAGAATGAAGAAATGTAAAAGTGAGGGACAAAATCATGAAGTCAATGCATCACTTGACTGGAAGCCAATGCAGGTCGGCAAGAAATGGTGTGACGTGGCACGTGCGACACTCACGACAGACAAGTCAAGCTGCAGAGTTTTGCACCAACTGCAAGCATCTGATTGCACCTGCCGGTAGGCCAGCAAGCAATAGTTTATGTGTAAAGCACCTAGATAATGGTTAAGTTCTTTTAGGGTGCTATACAATTTACACACACACACACACACAACCACACACACACACACACACACACACACACACACACACACACACACACACACACACACACACACACACACACACACACACACACACACACACACACACACACACACACACACACACAAACACACACACACACACACACACACACACATATATATATATGTTAATGCCGATATACAAAGAAGCCTTTTGCGAGGGTAAATATGGAAACGATGAAAGAACTTCTTAGATGCAGTGGCTTTCCGAAAGAAAGCGATTCAGCAGCAGCACTTCAGCACGGCACTGAAGGAGTTGTGCCTGACTGAATATTTCGGTACTGCCAAGTGGGTCTACGGCCAGTCTAACGTGGCTATGCTTGACGTGCTGGGCGACGACAGATTCGGGAATACCGTCCTGGCTATGTCGATGCTGCTGTTCCATTTACTGACAGGACTGTGCCATTAACTTCTCCAAACCGGTCTAGCAATTAAAGAGTGCATATCTCACTTTCTTCATCTGCCGCTTATATGCTGTCTGCAATTGATTGCCCACTTTGGATGTTAGCATCGTTGCTCAAGCAACTGGCCATGCGCCAAGCATTTGCTGCATGGGATGCTTGCTCGGCATCATAACTGACAGCCTAGGCCTTGGTCTCTCGTGGAGTTGCCGACCGAGCACTAACGAGAGCTCAAGCTCTGGCCTCGACTCAAGTCTGCTTGCCCTCGATCTTGGGCGTGCAATCACAGGACCTCAGGGTATTACTTGTGAGAAGAACAGTTTTTACTTGTGAGAGCATATTAATTGTGAGAAGAACAGTTGGAAATGATGCTGCAGACGATTACATGTAGGCAAACGCCTCCAAGGCAGTTGCTAGTGAGGAGCTTCTTCAGGTTGTGATAGTTAGACATGATGCACTATAAACACTATGATATAGGGTAGAGGATAAGACGGCTAACGATATACAGAAAATGAAACCATTTCTTAGTCACCTGTTAGTGGAAGCAAGTGTCACAACCTTTCACTACTCTACCGTGATGGTTCGCCGGCTTCCTGCGCGTGTCATAACGTGGGTTGACAGTAGCTCCTACAACAGGCTGCAATTGCTGGCAGTTCGTGATCGGTCGACACTTGCAGAGTCCAACCTCTCATACTGCCACCAGCTCTTTTCCTTTCTTTTTCTTTATTTCTCTTTCTTTATCTCTTTTTCTCTCTCTATCTTTCTCTCTCTCTCTTAAAGTCTGTCTTAGTCTCTCTATCTCTGTCTCACTGTCTCTCTTAATCATTCTCCATCTCCATTTCTTTTCTCTGTCTCTCTCTTTTCAATGTCGTTCTGTCTCTTTCCGTCTTTTTCTCAGTCTCTCGTTTTCTCAGTCTCCCTCTCTTCATCTTTCTCTATGTCTCTCTGCCTCTCCATTTCTCTCTCTTTCTTGTTCCATTTCTGCATCTCTCTCTCTCTCTCGCACTCTCTCTATCTCCCTCCCTCCCCTCTATCTCACTCTCTTTCTCACTCTTTCTCTCTCTCTCTCTTTCAATCACTCAGTATATCTCACAGTCCCTCTTTTTCTCTCTCTCTTCCCTCTAGATAGTTTAGTGCACCTTTACAGGGGTAGTGGTGGTGGTTGTGTTTTTAGTAAGCGCCTGAGTGGCAGGCAGTCTGGCCTCCAATGCTCGCTCAGGGCCTGTCACCACGCAATGACAGGTGTCGGCTGGCTAACTGTTGTTGTAGGACTGGACTGCCAGAAAACGTTGATCCTATTTCTACCTCTCCGGCGACAGCATCTCTGTGCAATGATAAGCAAAAAAGTGAGCCGATTCTTCTTCCGGTTCAGAGCCTCGCCCGAGTGCTCAACCTTGGCACTCGGTTAGGGTGACATGTGCATTAACGCAGTTAGGAGTGGCAAGCACAGGGTCAGCATGTAAGTATAGTTGGTGGCAGCTTGCTTAGTCTCAAGGGGATTTGAGGTTCGTGCGAGGTAAAGGTAAACAATTAGATTCCAAAAACTTAGTGGTACGATGCTTAGTTGGGATGGGGAATAGATCTGATGGATAGGCTGGAGCCAAATAATGAAGGGACCCAAAAGTGAGTGACGAAACATGGAAGTCGATTCGCTGCTTGATAGGAAGCCAGTACAGGTCGGCGAAAAGTGTTGAGATGTTGTAACTGTGAAGCTCACGGCTGACAAGCCTAGCTGCAGAGTGTTGCACCAGCTGTGAGCACAAGATTGCACAGGCCTCTAGACCAGCAAGCAGTGAGTTACAGAAGTCGAAATGGGACGTGATCGAAGGCAATGGCACGGGAAACTACGGCGATCCATTGCGATCAATCGCAAATCACTAGAAAGTGACTGAGCAAGATTCAAATTTATCTTACTTGCCACACCGAAACAGGTTAAAAGTGCATTCTTATCCGTTTTTCAACCGATTGCTCGCATGCAATCTCGGGCACATACTGGTTCAGCGTCAGCAAAGGCTGGGGCTAATTCATGGTAAATTCATGAAACATTGGCAGCTTGAAGCCCCAGTCATCGTTACATTCCACATTCCGCTGATTTTAAGGTAGCGCCGTGGCGTTTTTTTTAAAGATTTGCTATTTATCTGTCAGCAATGCACGGCATTCTACAGCGACGTTTGGAGCGAAAAGCAAAATCCGTGGAGAATTGACAAGATTTGCTGCAGTAAATTGCAGCTCTCGTTTCACGCAACACATACCTGCGTGAATGCACAGTTATGGCCCATTGTGCCGGTTCAATTGACTGCAAGACACGGTAAACGACGGCAATACCCGGGACATACGCCAATTCATGACAGTCAGTTACACATGGACCGACAGTTGCAGAGAGACGCTCCTACTTTTCTTGCTTATTGGAAAACACTGCATTAAGAGTGCAGGCCACATTCTTTTACACAATCAATAAAGGCACAATGAAGGGCAATGCATGGAAATCGACTGCAATTGGTCAGCCTCTGCCACGAGCTGGTTTGGTCTAGCGGTTTTGGTCTAGCCGAGCTGGTTTGGTCTAGCGGTTAAGGTGCTCGCCCCAACCAAGATCTCACTTAGGTCGTGGGCTCGAGCCCCGAGGCATATGTGAAGCGCCTGTATAGAGATTAGGTTCTCTTGGGGCGCTATAAAATTAAATGAATTATTTATTTATGCAACAATCAGTTTAAAATTCGCTTGAACTTGGCCGCTTGAATATGCCATTGTCCTACCACATAACGCTCTCTCTGGGCACACAAACGTTTATTTTTTGAGTTTAACTTTGGGCTATGCATGGCTATTAATGGCAATCGCCCGACACCATACAGCAATCTCTGATCATCTGATAATATTACAAGCAAAGAGGTGTGAGAAGATCCAATGTTATTAGCTTACTACAGTGTGCTGTATTAAAAGTGCATTCGAATTCTTTCCACTGTTGTCGATCCCACATTAGAGGGCGATGCCCAACAAACGAAAGCGACGGCCTGAGAAAATAGGGAAATCTGTAACGGTGCAGTAAAAATACGGTGCAGAAAAAAGACTCGTCGATACTGGGTGATGCAGCGATTACGATGTCTCGTTCGCCTATACTCAATTATTTGGTCCACTCAGGAAGGTTCACCCTTGTAAGACGCAGCTGGCTTCCATCTATCCGTTGAGCTTCCACTTTGCGTGGTCTCGGATATTGCTTCAGCATTTGCCTTCTCAGCCGGCAGTTCATTGCTTCATCTCCAACTACCGTTAATTACTAAAGCCTTCACTTCCGCCCTAGGTGGAGATACTGATGACGCTAATACCGGCAGCTCCTGGGCTGCCTTATGGATGGGGCCAGCAGCATCTTGCAAGCAGGCGCTGAATGATTGTACTTGCCATACCTCGATGGTTGCCAGCTGATCGTGAGCTCGTCCTTCCTTCAAAACTCGGAAGACTCAGTTGCACACCCGAATACATACATAAATAACTATAATTCATTTGCACAACACTCAAGAGAGATTAATATCTATACGGGGGGGGCTTCACACATGCCACAGGGCTAGCATGGTTCAACCTCTCATGTCATCAACAGCTTTTTCTCTTTCCTTCTCTCTCCCCAAGTCTCCCAGTAACTTTCTCTCTCAGTTTCTCTGGATCTATTTTTTTGCTAGTTTATAGTGCTGTCTTTCCATTGTGCATATCTTCGATAAAGGACAATCGTTTCCCACTCCATCATCATCGTAATCGCTATGTGCACTAGGAATCTAGTCAATGTTCCAGCCATGGAGTTTGCTTAAAAATTTAAAGACCATGCACAGACTAAGCTGGCGAAAATCTTCTTGTACACTTGAAGGTTTTTCTATGATCAGTTTCAGGTTCAATTACGAAATTAAAGTCATTGACATAGCACCTCACAGCTTCATAAGGTAGAAAATGCATGTTCCGAAACAATTTAGTTTGCAGTTAGGGATGCTGCCCTTTGAAAGTCTGTTCCTTCGACGGTCGTATGAGCACACCTAAGTGAGTGGAATCTTACATAGAGAAACATTAGGAATTACACAGAATTTCTGTGAGTGCAACGATTCACTTAGGGAAGGCTGATTTTACGAGCTAGGGTTACTGTTATTTTCAGATCAGCCGGTCGCTCTCATCCTGTCAGTTGTAACTTGTCATAGTATAATGTGCAATGTATCAGCTATAACATTTCAACGATTGCAAATAATTGCAAAAACGCCACGCCTAACGTTTGCAGTTCTTCAACTTTATAATAAAAACCTATGCCTCTACGAAAGTTTGTGGTATAGCCTGCCGGCAGTGGCTATGCCGATAGTCTTGAAATTTTTTTTTAGTAGCATGATAATTTATGGTGTCACTATGGAAGACCCTGATTCATTACAAAACTAGAACATCTAGCGAAACGTAACGTATCATTCAACGTCCATAACTCGACATTGCATAAAAGATAACGTGGGTGTTAGGGAGGAAAGTTTTGCATAGCAAACTCGCAGCCCAAGCAGGTTTCGGTGCACATTCGGTAGCCAACTGACTTTATTTTGCACAACAAAGATAAAGTGATAATCAAGGTAAAGTCAGGAGAGAAGTTGAGGTAGCGAGTAGCCTATAAGATGCGCCTGACTTGAGATTTCTCTCAAATCATGTAACTGGCTCGTAGCCCTGTTAAATGCCGTCCGCAGTTTTGGGGACAAGAATCTGTGTATTGACTTTTGCGTGTTTTGCTCGTTCGATGCTAAATAGTGACATTAAAAAACAATCCAAAGTTAAAACTTTGGGCTGCAATAGATCACTTAAAAAAAAGTGAATAACTTATAACTTGGGTAAAAAGAGTAAAGCCAAGTGATACTTTACTGCATTTATATCTTGAACGTATTATTACATCGTGTGCAAGTGGCACAACTTCATATACAGGCAGCATTATAGTTTATTGTATAAGTGACTTGATATCAAAATACCACAAGCATTGAACAATACTTGAAAAGAATAGCTCTATTTATAAATATTCTCATATTTATACAAACCACTGTATCAAGATCTACCGAAGTGTCATTTAAAAAGTTTTCTAAGCAACAGTTGGTGCAGGCGTAAGGAACGGTCGAATGACTAAGCAGCAGCAACTCGAATGATATTGGTCTTCGATCGTTTCGACTTGAGGTGCCTGCTTTCAATACAACGAGTTCCTGCCGACATCCTTGGGCGTTTCTTCCCTTCTTTATTTTTCTCACCGTATCTCACTGGGCCGACCTCACTTGTGTCGGTAACGTGCCTTGCTGTTGAGTCGTTGCACGACTCTTCTCTTGCCACAATCAGTGTCGTGGCCAGTTGTCAACTTCCGGTTGTTGTAGCTACTTCCTATCACTCTCATCAATATCACTGCCACGAACTTTCAAAACAAAATTATGTGCAGTGACGTCTCCATGCACATCTATGCATTCGAAGTGCTGCTGAACAGCACGTAGTTGCTCCTCTCTTGTCGCAGCAGGATCGATTTCGATATTAAACACTTGTGCATAGCGCCTTAGAGAAGTATCCGAAAGACACTTCAAGTCAGCTGCCATCATCGTTGGTTTCCTTGTTGCTGATGTTGTCCTTCGGAGGCGCGCATCTTCGATGAAGGTTGCATGATAGCCGCAAATATGATTGTATGGAACCTTAAATAGAAAAGATTCATGAATACGATTGAATATCAGTCGGTCCAGCGAGATCTGGTAAAACAGTGCTGCAATACAAAATTCAGACAGTTTAGAGTGATAAATTATTGTTTCCCTTCCATTCCGAGTCAGGCTTTTCTCTGTCTGTCTGTCGTTCTGTCTGTCTCTCTCTCTACCTCTATTTCTTTCTTAAACTTTTGTTCTTCGTTCTCTTAATCTCTTTTAGTCGGCTTCTCTCATTGCGTCTCTTCTTAAGTAAATAACAGATAAAAGTGTCATAGTCTCCACCTTATGTTGATACGTTTCCTGATATTCTTTTAGTATCTATTTGTTACTACATTATTTGTCTATCTGCAGCTGTCGTTGTCTAAACAGAAATTGCTATTAAGTCATACGGGAATTGAGTGACCTGATCTCCTAGCTAAGCCAAGAACAGCCCCTAGAATCAAGGCTTACAAAAGTGTGGTCAATAGGAAGTTAACTGATGAAACTGTATTGCCAATCGAGGAGAGTCTACTAACCTCAGGTGGGTAGAGATACAAACAAAAACAGGGGCATGAGGACATTGCTTTCGTACTGGCCGGAGAGGCTCAAATTCATCGGTTTTAGCAGACAGACCATCCTTTTTTAAAAGTGGTAACAGCTTTCTGGAATTTCCGACGTTTCTGGCTTCATGCAGCATCTTCTGTTTCATACTGCTGTCTAGTGTAATCACAAACCTTCCAGGCGGGAAACGCGTAGATGCAAAAGGCACAGTGCTAGACCGTGCAGGACCAGTGCTAAAGAGATAATGTCAGTTTAGCATCAACACGGTCATAGCAGTCGTGAGGCTGGATGACGGCATGGCAATGGCGAATTCACCAGCAAATATGCAATCAACAAAATATTCTAGCTGTGGTTCGATTATGCGACCAGCTCGTTGTCGTCTGCTCATCGGTATCAAAGCGCTGCCGAGTAGAACTGCCTCATTTCGAGAACTTGCACAATTATGCAAGGACAATAAATAGATTAGCATTAGTAAATATTGGGTAGTATGAGGCTTGCTAGTGGTGGCATGTTTGAGCCAACTAAACAACGTAAGCTTCAGCTCATCAGCAGTGACAAAGTAGACAGTTGCAGGCGGGCCCACGACTATGTCTAAAGATTAGATTACGATTAGCTATGTACTTTATTGAAGACAAAAAGAAATTGACCATATTTGTAAAGTTGAAAACTAAGATTGAGGGTTACAAGAAGTAAAGATGCGGGCTATTGGCTTGATTTTTTTTAAATTACATCGACATTTTGAGACAAGCTAGTGATGGTTCGGGCTGCGTGGCCGCAAAAGGCGTCGAGGCTTTAAGTCATATCTAAGGTATTGTAGATCAATGCAGGCATCTTCAGGTTAGCTTGTCTGGGAAATTGGACTGCAGGTGCCAACAATCAGCTCGGGTATAAGTACATTTAGCAGCAACAGGACCCTAAGCATGCAGCATGGTCAGTAAATTTCATAATAATCAGATGCAGGGCAGATGCAATGGCCCAGCAAGTCACAAGATGTGCCCCCTCTAGAGCATTTATCCGACGACTTCAACAGGCACGTAAGGCGGGATGAGCTGTTCGGTCAGCAGAAGGAGCTGCTAGACATTCACTCGTACTTTTTCTTTGACATCTCCAAACCCTCTATCATGTCTAATTCTCCAACAACTTTTCTGTCTGTATCGATTGAATTCACACAGGGAACGCTGGAAACTTACATAGATTTAACGACGACAGAAAACGCAATCACTTGTTATGGATAACCCAAATGGCGATTCAGAAATTGGAAAACCTAACTCTCACAATCAGCTGCGCCAGCATATCTCTGGTTGAATCTCAAAGTAATCTGGTGTACTATTCCAAAATGACCTTAAATAAGACGACATCATCAAATGCGTAGTCACGTTTGCCTACGTTTAGCCACAAAACAGTGACAGAATTCAAGCTTGCTTAGACAGTACTACATCCAAATTAGTCCGTACATAAATGAGCTCCCTTCTAGACGTCTGTAGTGCTGTTGCTCGTGCTGCTACGTATGTAATCGTAGGCATGAAAGGGCCTGGTCATGGTTGGTCTTGTAGGTTAGAGTGAGTAATTTGCTCTGTTTTTGTATCCGTTTATCAACTGGCACCATCGCAGCTTTTTTGGCACAGGAGACAATTGAGTCTTTTTGATTTAATAACCAAGCTTGCATACATATTCAGTACCAGCTGCAAAAGCTTAACGGCTGTTTTTTTAAGGTAGCCCAGCAAAATCTAAGTTACAGTAGTCCTGTTTAGTCAGAATAACAAAGCCAGTAAGGTCTTCCGACCGCCACCAGTAGGCTGTCCTTAAATTGGACAGGGATCAAACAAGATGACTACCTCTGGTTACACTCTTTAGAAGAGCTCGTGCACATTGTAAATCAGAGGCTTACGGTCAGTGCAAAAATCCTACTGCTCGGTGCACGTTTCGTGAACTAAGCAGTTTCCAAATTACATGCTTGATGTTCTCCCAGGGGGTGTAATCAGGCATGCACAATCAGGAACGTGTATTTGGTACAGAACTGGCATTTGCCACATCGTACCACTTAGCACCGATGTGCACTGGCTCTCAAACAAACAGTCCGTCGACTGCAAGATTTTCTAGTCACTATTAGGTCCCTCCATTCCCAGGCTCCAACTTTTATACTCCTGAGCCCTGCAACTCACTACCGACGCACGTTACAACACCCCTTGACAAAAAACAGTAAACATGTACCCAACATTAGCAGATGAGTGTAATACAATATCTGCAAAGTGCCTAGAATCCCTTCTCTGAGAGCATAATATATAGTATTATTATAATTAATATTGTTACTGCCTTCTGAAGATGTGAATGATTTTAACACAGTCCAAACAATGACGGTACGAGCGACGATAACGCTGGTAGGCCGTTTGCATAGCTTACTTAGAGATCTAAATCTCCCTTCAGGCGTTTTAAACTTCGATGCATGATAGTCAACAAGCAGTGGTTAGTGAAATGTACTGAAACAAGCTAGCAAAGGCAAAAGGATACCATGCTTATACGAGCATGCTAAAAGCATTGGCAGGATCTTCCACCAGGGACGCACACACTATGCGAATGAACTGAGAGAATAATGCCTTCGAATACGCTCGTCGATGGTTCGCGACGAAGCGTTAGGATGTGCGATAAGTAAAAAGCTTCACAGTCCAAGGCGCACTTGATGGCGCTAGCAAATACTTTGCCACTCTTGAGCGGGCTACAGGGCACAAATCGAGAGCTAGGCAGCCAATTTAGTGGCATACCAACGCCTAGACAAGCAGAACACGGCAGGGTCCGAGCGTCCGGCGCCTCAAGGCATTCACACGATCAAATACGAGAAATGCACAGGCCACAACGGGCAACTGCAATCCAAAACCGTTCCCCTTCGCTACCCTTCCCCTTCGTTAGGTACGAATATCTTACTTGCTCATTGTATTTGAGCTCCAGGCCTCGCTTCTGGGTTGTCTGAATCGCTCTCGATCCATAAATTGCCTTGCCCACGCTCCGCCGGCAAACGAAACCTGAATGAATCAGGCAACACCATTTCCCATCGCTCTTGACAGAAAACTGCTCCATACCTGCATGAAAAGAAGGCATCTTAATACTACCTAGTGAGTAACTTGCTAGAAGTGAGACAATTAGCAGAAGTGCAGCGGCTCTACCAATTACCACATGCACTGGGAGTCTACATTACAGCTACAGCGAGCACATGAAACGAACATCATAGGTAGGGCCGTGTCTAGGTAGCATTTCCCGCCAACCTTAATATCATGCACATATAAAATACTAATAATTATTATCTATTATATAATATTATTAATAGTAATTACAATACGTTTAATTTTTGAGCCCTTATAGGTATCTTTCTATCTTCTTTAAGCATTCCAAATTTGGGGAATGCAAATAGAGAGGTACATTTAATCTAAGGGAATTATTGTGCCATTGCCAATCGCTTTAGATTCACCGGACGGGTGGATCCTCGATCATGTATTCTTCTTGCCCGCTAATTAGCTGCAATCTTGTACTGCCTTCTGGAAAACCAGTTTCAAGGTCAAGCTTATAGCGTTATATTGTCTCACACTTATCAACAAAGAATCAAAGCACAGATTCTTCCTGCTTTGCTGAGACCAGCAATACTTGCCGCAGATAAGTTCCAAGCACAGCAAGGTGTCCACCAACAGTTCTACTATCAGTGACATGGCTACTGAGCCTTGTGTTTGCAAATGCAAGTTGGATGCTATGGCTACCACTAAAAGCAAAACCGCGGGCGATCAGAGACGTGTCGGCCACCATCGCAGCACTAGTTGATTTGCATGAGGCATCACTGGGCCAACTGATGGCCCAGACAAAGTAGCTCCTGTGCCGGCCTGCCAGTTTGGAGAGTTTGGATGATTCCAATTACTCGCTCAAAGAAAGCGTACTAGAACTGCTTCGAGCTCACAATGAGATCTCTCAACCGCCACTGGCTTCGCCTGTCGCATTGCAACACCTGGGATTGATGATCCGTCAGGCAAAACAGATGCTAGCTGCTAGGCAGTGGTCATCTCAATGTAAGGTAGTAGAAGGTTTCGTGAGTAAGGTACAGCTGACAAACAGTAGAGTTCCAGAAGAAAGTCTTGCTACATGTTGAAAATCACAGAGAACATAAGAAAAGTGTAGGAGGACAAAAGTAAGCAGGACGGAGAGAATGAAAAGAACAGGGCAGAGGACGAAAACAGTGAAGGTGGAGAGCGTGGCAAAACTGGAGACACAAACGCTCTGCTAGCTGAAATGCTCATGGAGAGAAGAACACTTTCTCCTTGAAGCCAAAGATTTTAACGAAGCAATGCTAGCACTATCAGAAAAGAAAGACAGAATCTACTCCAACTTTCCAAATGCTGACCCACAATAATATTGGCAACCTACAGGGACCAAACCTTGGTTTCATTGGTCCTTTCGCAAGAAAATCAGACAGATAGTTTTGATAGTTGTATAGGATCAAGCCTCTTTTGGAACGATGTAGGTTCATTTAAGAATTAGGTAGTTGTGCTTTGAGGACAGCCTGGTTAACGAGGCAACTTGCTCATGCACACGAAGTTCGAAGGACCTCGCGGGCCTAGTCTCTCTTATTCTAACTCTTTCTCAAAAAAGTCTCTATAGTTTACTGTTGTTTTCCCTTCCCTACCTATACCCGAAATTCCCGATCGTCACTTAAATTGGGAAACGGATTTAGCCACTGAAGGAAACCTGAAAAACTAGTGGGTCATGAAAACAGCCCTCATCACCGTCAATATTTCATTCCATCAAAGGAAGCAAAGAGGAGACTTTTCAAAATAAGTGGAATGGACGCTGCTGTTGACACACACAAGTCATTGAAAAAAATGATGGCAAGACGTTCTAAAGAGAGTTCTCAGCTACATCAAATTAGTGGTTTTGTAAAACATGTCACTGAGTTGTCACCTAGGCAGTCTTTGCCTGACTGATGAGAAACACCTGTAAAGCGTCTTGACCACAGCAGTAACCATCCAAGGCCAGCCTCTTATTTGTCTCCAAAGCCTAAACCTAAAATAAATGGCTATTTATACTTGCATTGACAGTGTAAGACAAGCTCCTCAGTGATTTACGGTTAAACCAGTGCTATAGAACTCTATTAAATTCAGCTGCTGATTTGGCTTACCGCCGGCAGCAGCTCAAGGTCATCAGATATGTCGATGTCCATTTGGCCTACAAGACAGCACTAATCAGGACTCTGTTATGGCTTTTAGAGTAATCTATGAAACAGATAATGCAGCTAAAAGAGGGTCTCATCGCGGATCAACTTTATCCTGCAAAATTCCTGGCAAGATTGGTGGTCGCAATGCTAAGTCAGCAGCCATGTCTGGCTACTTATTTAGTGTCCTTAAGAGATTACTTTCCAGTGATGGGAACGCTACTTTTGTAAACCAAGATAACCACAGCTTGAAGCTAGCAGGAACTCACGTCCCAAGAACAGAGGCTATTGCCATTATATATTTGAAACCGTAGGTAACGCCCACTTATTCTTTTCATGGTCACCTCTGAGGTGAGAAGTAATGTACAAAGTGTTAGCAATGACTCCTAAACGTAATTGGGCAACAAGATTAAGTGCAAGAAGTACAGGCCGTGAAAGCTTACCGCTGTGGATAGAACTGAATTGTGATTTTTTGGAGCCACTGCCTGAGGACATAAATGGAACACTTGAAACAAGATTTGAAGCAGATTGACACACTACGTTGGGTTCAAAACTTTAAACTGTGTGGCTCTGTCACCATTTAGGTGCAGCATCTTGACCAAGATCGACAGTGTTCAGAGAAGACTGCACGAGTCTCCCGCTTAAAGACCGTCAGCGAAAAAACCTTTAGCTGTTCAGGTCTCTGCCTGTTAAACTCGATTGCATTATTCTTGCGCGACGACAGCTTCTCTCCTGCTGCCGACTATAGCTCATCCTTTTCAGCGGTTCCAAGCTGCTACTTTCGTGCTACTCACTATCTCAACTGCTCGTTTGAATTTTCACTGATTCCCATTTTCTCTTTGCTGCGTGAGATCAAGTAGGTTAGCCACCGAATGCGTACCGAAAGCCGTTGAAGCAGTGAATGAGCTATTCAACACTCTCTAAACCTATCACCCACTTAGTCTGTGTGGCTTTGTGGAGGTAAAGACGGAGATACGTTACGCTACATCACACCTAACGATGAAATTCATATACGCCTCTTGAGAACTCCACTCCCTTGAAATTCAGTTGTCAAGACTCCGAGAACCTTTGTGCCAAGTACCTCCACCAGGTGCCAACTTTATACGTGAAACGTTGGAGTGTTAATTCGACAGGAACTCCTGTCGAAGGACACACGTTTAGTCCGCTGTCAGACCTCCAGGTCTAGTTTAGTTCCTTGTTGGATGCTGAGCAGCTATTAAAGGCTTGGGCCGGGCCAGGTTTGGTGAGCCATGTCTAGATCTTTGAGGCTATCCAGACGTTGATGGATGAGGGCTTTACAATGAAATATGTGACTTTATAAGACTTTTGGCAACACCTCATGATTCGGCTACGAAGACTACGCTGGAAATTACTTGTCTTTCATAGTCTGTTATGGAGAAGATTCGTTCACTGAATTGAGAGTTGCCTTGCGAATTCGTATCACTATAGCTGTATCAATGACCAAGTGTGACCATTACTTTAGCAAGCTGAAGATAATCAGCTTGTATCTTATAACATCGCCGGACAAGTTGACTCTCAGACCTGGCTCGAAGTTGAACGTAAAGAAAAACATTTAAAACTGTGAACTTTCAAGCTATAGTAGACCAGTTTACAGTGTTGAAGAAAATTTGATTACGTCCAAGACCAGGCAAATACATTCAAGTAACGATGGCATTGCTTCATTATACATTTATTACAGCTGATAAAAATGTTCTCGAATTATTTGCCACCTTGCTTGGTGTTGCATTTCTTCTCCGGCGGAGCTACTTTGTAGCAACCTTGGAAGAGCTCCATTTGTAGGTCTGTTCGGGGGTGCAGAAAGGTCGCACTGTCCCCACTGGGATGCTGTCCTGCGAAAGCCCGTTTCTTCGATAGTCGTTGTATTGTATGGGCACACCTGAGTGAGTAAAATCTTAGACAAAGAAAATTTCGGAATGAAACAGTATTTTGGTCAAAGCAACGATTCAGTTAGAAAGGCTCATTTTATGAGCTACAGTTACCGTTTCTTAAACGTCAGTCGGTCGCTCTCATCCTGTCTGTTGCAGCTTGTCATAGGAAAACACGCAAAGTACCGGCAATAAAATTTCATTAATTGGAAGTAATTGCAACCGCTCTTGAAGTTTGCAGTTCTATACCTTTATACAATGAACTTATACTTTGAAGAAATTTTGCAATGTAGCCTGCCCATCAGTTGGTAAGCCGATTGACTTCAAATTTGGTTGACTATGACGATATTTTATGGGGTCACCATAAAAGACCCAAACTCATTAGAAGAACGAGAAAATCTTGCTTAATTTAACCTCTCATGCAATTTCCGTGACTATAAAAAAGCGAAAACGACGAGGTGGGTGTTACGGAGAATAGTTTTGTAAAGCCCACTTTCAGCCCAAGGAGGTTTCGGTACGCATTCGGTAGCCAACAGACTTCATCTCGCCCAACGAAGAGAAATTGGGAAGCAAGGCAAAGTTAGAAGAGCAGTTGAGGTAGTAAGTAGCGTATGACATACCTTCTAGTATAACTTGAATTTTCAAATATATATAGCTGAGTTGTGGGCTTGTACGATTCAGTCCGCAGCTTTGGGGACACTCTGGTGATTGTACTCACACTCGTTATTAATAAGAAAGCAAAGCCAGTCGAATATGTAATCCCAGACGCATCTTTACCGGGGCGTATAAATGTTTTTCATATTTGAAGAAAAATTGTGATATTAAAAAAGAAACGAAAACTACAATTTCGGGCTGCTATAGGTCACTTCAAAATAAATTGAATGAAATGTAACTTGGGTAAAATAGCAGAGCTACTGGATATTTCACTTGACGATATCTTGACTTTATTTTTTACATAGTATACAACACATGCCACGTGCAGATAGAAATAAAGTCTGTTTTATGCTTATATTGATACCAATATCACCCAAGAATGTAACTCCCCTTAGACAAAAGCTCTATTTATAAACATTCACATACCTTGACGAAGCAACCGAAGCAGTAACTACCAAAGTGTCATTTAGAAAGTTTTCTAGGCGACACCTGATGCCAGCGTAAAAAATGTCAATGAATAAGTAGCAGCACCTTCAAGCGTGTTTCTTCCATTCTTTATTATTATCACCATATCTCGTCACTGCGAAGACCTTACTTTTGTCGGAGGCAAAACTTCTGGGAGCAGGTAATCTCTATCGATATTTACAGTGCTGACTGCTCCATAGTTGCATGACTTCTCTCTTGCCACATCCGGTGTCATGGCCAGTTTTCAAATGCCAGTCTTTGAAGCTACTTCCTAATCACTCTCATCAATGTCGCGGCCACGGACTTTAAGAATAAAATTTTGCACCGTCACGTCACCGCACACTTCTATTTTAGGGAAGTGCTCAGCAATGCATCGTAGCTGCTCCTCCCTGGTCGCAGCAGGATTGATTGCGATGTTAAACTTTTCTGCATAGCGCCTGAGAGCATTATTCGAAAGGCAGGATAAATCAGCTGCCGTCATCATTGTTGTTCTTGTTGCTGATGTTGTCCTTCGGAGGCGCGCATCTTCGATGAAGGTCGCATGATAATCACAAACATGATTGTGGCGCACCTTAAATAGAGAATATTAATGAATAAAATTGAATATTGGTTGGTCCAGCAACATCAAGCCAAATGGTGCACAAATGAAAAACAGAACTGCCGTGGGCCAACCTCTTACATTAAAAAATCTTAGCCGATTCAGCTGACTCATTTGCATAGCAGCAGAATGGCATTGCCGGCTATCATCACTGCTCTCATTTGCATTAAGCGACATCCCAACTGCAGGATTTAAACCATCGACATAAATCGTGGGTTGCCAGCACCTTAACTTCCGTGCTACCACAGCAGAGTGGATACGACAGCAATTCGTGTTTGCTTTGTAGTGTAAATTACTTGCACTTGTTCTGCACAAATACAAGGTCTGGCATCTTGGAAAACCTTCCTACCCAAGCGAGTAGCAGCCACAGCACCCGTAGCCTTCCTATTTTGTTAATCCACTAAAGAAAGCGATTGTGGATCGAGAGGATTTAAACAGCTTCCACCATGTCCATCTTTTGCCTTTCCTATGAAAAACTCTAGAAAGAGGTGAGACAACTAAACGCTTATATTGAAACCTTAGACCTAGCAAGTAAGTTGATGTCTGAGCTAATTCAATTACTCGGCAGTGTCAGCATTACCGCCTCAATGAAGACAATGGTCATGTGTCATGCGTCATTGGTTATACATTTTGAGATAGCATTTGATACTAGTGATACCAAGTCATTCTTGATCACCTCGTATCTCAAGAGGGCCACGCTGGCACGGCACTGCAATGACTCAGGGCCTATCTCAGTGGAGACTCGGATGTTTGATGTAAACAGACAAAGAAAATCCGAAGAACTACTGAAGTTTAAGCAACCACGTAGCTCTGGACTTGGTCAGCTTCCCTTCAAAGTTCATACTTTCCCTTTTACTGATGTAATTGCCAAGCACAATCTTAACCTTTATTTGTATGCAGGTGACATTCACTTGTACTTTTGATTTGATGTCTCTTAACAGTTAAGCATTTCTAGTTCTCTCAAAACTTTTCTGGCTGTATTGATTACATCCACACATTGACGGCAGCCAATTTTTATGAATTTAAAAAAGAAAAACCCAACTACTTGTTATGAATTAACCACGTGGGAATTCAGAAATTGGAAAACCTAACGCTCGCAATCAGCCAGGCAGCGTATCTCCTGCTGAATCTTCAAGTAATCTGGTGTCCCGTTCCAAAGTGACATTTCATTAGACGACACATCAACAACACATCTGAATCAGTCAAATCAGAATACTTTCAACTTCCTAACATTGCCAGAATTCGGGCTTGCTTAGACAAGTGTACAACATCTTAATTGATTCGTGCATTTCTAACCTTCCTTCTAGACTTTTCTGAAAAGCTGGTTGCTCGTGCTTACACGTATGCAATCAGTGGCTTATAGTCGGTGTGCAAATTCTGATGCTCGGTAGGCCTATCGTGAACTGAGCAGTTTCCGCATCGCATGCTTGATGGTCTCTCCGTGTGCAATAAGGCACGTAGAATCAGACGCATGTAGTTGGTGAAGAACTGTAATTTGCCACATCAAACCACTTAGCAACGACCTGTGCTGGCGTTCAATCACATAGTCTATCGCCCGAAAGGTACGTCAGTCACTATGTATTCGCTGCATTCTTTACGCTCCTAAACCCTGCAACTCACTACAAACTCAGGTCACAACAATCCCTGACAAGAAAACATTTAAAAAGTACTAATCGTTTGGTGATCCGTTTAGTGCAATACATGTAAAGTGCCTAGAAAGTACACAGATTCTCTGAGGGCGCTATATATTGATTTTATTGTTATTATTAATATAGCACTCGGAAGACTTTTCTGTGACTCATTTAAGATAGTCCTAACAGAGAAGGTAAGAGACACGATACAGCTTATGACGTTAGGTCATTTGCACAGCTTTCTTAGCGATCTAAATCTCCATTTAGGAGCTTTACATTTCGATGCATGAAAGTCAACAACTAAGGGTTAGTGAGATCTAGTGAAGCAAGCATGCACACGGAAAACGGTATCATGCTTACGCGAACATGCCAAAAGCATTAGCACGATCTTCCAGCTGGGGAGCGCACACTCTGCAAACGAACAGCGATTAGAGAATAGTGTCTTAGCAGACATCCGTCGTCGGTGTGCGGCGAAGCGATGGGAGTTGCAACGGCTGAAAAGCTCCACCGTCCAAGGCGTACTTGAGGGCACACGAAAATGCTTATCCACTCGTGAGCGTGCTACAGCTCACGAATTGAACCAGACAAGCCAAGTAGCCGTCCAGCGGCATATGAGCCTCTAAACAAGCCGAAAACGACTGGTTCCCTAGCATCAAGGCATGCCATCCAATACGAGAAATGTATGGGCTACCACTGGCCACTGCAACTCAATTGCTTTTCCCCTCACCATCCTGTTCGTTGGGCACTTATGTCTTACTTTCTCGTCCTGCTTGAGATCCAGACCTCGAGTCTGCTTTGTCTGAATCGCTCTAGGTCCATAAATTGCCTTGCCTGCGCTCCGCCGGCAAGTCACGCCGGAATCGATCAGGCAACACCGTTTGTCGTCGCTTTCGACCGAAAAGTGCTCCATACCTGCATGACAAGAAGGCATCTTATTACTACCTAATAAGTAACTTGCTAACGGCGAGACAGTAAGAATAAAGCAGCTGGCGCTACCATCTACCGAAAGTAAGACCAGTCTACAATAAAGCTACAGCGAGCACATGAACGAACATCCCAGGTAGGGCCGTATTAAGGTAGCGTTTTCCGACAACCTCGACATAAAGATCATAGTAATAATAGTAATATTAATAATAACAAAAATAATAATATATTTTAATATATTTAATATAGCGTTATCAGTGGTCTCTTTTTAATCTGCTTCAGGCACTTTACATTTACTAAATGCAAACGGAGAGGGACATTCAATCTAAGGGATTAGCAGTCCCGCAGACAATCGCTTTAGATACACAGAACCGTCGGATCCTCGATGATGGGTTCTTGTTGCCAGCTAATTAGCTGCAATCTTGTACTGTTATCTGGACAAACCCAGTTTAAAGTCGAGCGCTTAGTCTTTTATTGTCGCAAACTCAGCTATGAAGAAGGAAAACGTAGATTGTCTTCGCTTCTGGAAACAAGTGCAGCTACCAGCAGATCAATTCCATGCACGGCAAGGTGCCTACTTGGAAGTTCTTCTACCACGGACCTGGCGTCTGAGACTTCAGTTTAGGAAATGCAAGTCACATGCAATGACTACAACTAAAAACGGTACCACGGGCGATCAGAAGCGTGTGAGCAACCATAGCAGCACTATTTGATTTTCAGGAGGCATCCCTGCACCGACCCATTACCCAGACGTCGTATCCCCTCAACCTGCCTGGGCTGAGACTATTGATGATTCCTAATATTCGCTTAAATAAAGCAACCTAGAACTGCTTCAAGCTCACAAAGAGATCTCTCAGCCGCCATAACCTTTGCCTGTGGCTTTGCAACTCCTGAGAGTGACGGGCCGTCAGGCATCACGTATGCTAACTGCTAGGCACTGGTCACCTCAGTTCAAGATATTACAGGCTTTCATGAATAAGGTACCAGAAGAAAAACAGTGAAGACACAGAAAGACACCAGTTACATGATAACAATCTCATAAGGAGTAAGAACAGTTCAGGTGGGCAAACGTAAGCAGGAAGGAAGCAGTGACAAAAACAGGGAAGATGAGAAAAAAATAACAGCCGAGAGCGTGGCAAAACTGAAGACACGAATGCTCTGCTAGCTGATAGCTGCATGAAAAGAAGAATATTTGCTCCGTGAAGTCGAAGATTTAAACCAAGTAGGGCTAGCACTACCAAAAAAGAAGATACAGTTTCCTATCTAGTGTTCCAAGTGGTGATCCTGAATGATATTCGTTACCTATAGTTTGAACAAACCTCTGTTTATCATGGTATATCGCAATATATTCAAACTGATAGTTATTTGAGGATAAAGCCTCTTTCGGAACGACGAAGGTTCATTGGATGGAACAGGTAGTCAAGCCGTGAGCACACCCTGGTTCAAGATGCAGCTTGCTCATGGGCAATAGGTTAGCAGGACCTGGCTGGTCTATTCTCCCTCAAAAAAGTCAGTATATTGTTTCTTTTGTTTTCTCTTCCCTACGTTCAACCAAAATTTGCGATCTTCACTTGCATTGGGAAATAGATTTAGCCTGCGGAGAAAACCTGAAAAACTAGTCGGCCACGAAAACCACCCATCTCACCGTCAATTTTAAAACTGTAGTAGACCATCTTGCTATGTTTCAGAAAAGTTCAAGACCAGACCAATACACTTAGGGTAAAGCTTTCATTGCTGTCTTAACCATTAAATACCGTTGATTAAACGCTCTCGAATCCTTTTTCCTGCTTCCTTGGTATTTGCATTTCTCCTGCGGTGAAGCTACTTTTTATAGACCTCACAAGAGGGGATGGGATGCCATTTTTAGGTTTGTGCCCTGTACCCCCACTGGTCATAGCAATCGTGAGTTTGGATGACGGCTTGCAACTAGCAAATTCACCGACCACTTTACTATTAACAACTTTCAAACATCAACCATTCTAGCATTTGATCTATGGCCCCAGCAGTCGGATTTTGCCAAATCATTCAGACGGCAGCACTGCTGAATTGAACTGCCCCATTTCGAGACATTGGACAGTCACACCAGGCCGTTGCAGGGATCGATACCGGTAAACATGTGGTCTGTATGAGGCGCGCCAAAGGTATTTCTTTCAAGCAGGTCGGAAAAGGTAAGCTGCTGCTCATGGGCTATCACAAAGCAGACCGCTGACCTTGGGCCCACCACTATGATCAGTAGATAGAAGAAGACTGGAATCATGCTTACTAGACCTACGAAACCAGTAATTAAACCAGAGATGCTGCACAGACTGATGTATCTATTTGTGACTCAATCGTTGCATTATAAACGTAATTTCATTTCAGAGTGGAGTCAGATTAAAGTGCTGCTCCACAGCATTTCATGCCATGAAAGCATTAAAGCCATATATTGTGTCAAAATTGCACCTCCCGTGGAGGTTTCTTTTTAATGCATGTACCAAAGTGCATGGAGATATCTAAAAGGACACCACTTTTACCTCAATAAGACACTAGCCGGCTTGGCTGGGACTTGCCTGGAATACAAACCGTCATCTCTGTCATTAATTACGAATTTCTCTTGGGCATTGCAGAAGAGGATGAGATAATTTATTTAATTTGCATGTATACTTTATAGATTAACAAATACTATTATTTAACTATGTTCTCGAACTTATCTACAAATATGGGGACAAATTAAATATAAATTTGAATTGATTATTAAATCCAATGCATTTTATTCCATGCAATTATTGTTAACTTTAAACCTGACTACTGTAGAAATTTTATTGATTGCAAGTTATATTGGAGGATCTGTAAGATAAGATTAAAGTTTCAGCTGAAACGATAATCCAAAATAGCTCCATGACGAAATTAAAAAGCCAAACTCGTTTGTTTTAAGATTAGCAGCCGAGCAGAAGAGCATCGGCCAGTACTACTTTTGGCTAAGTAGTTGAGGCAAGATCTGAATTGGAGGAAAACCTGACCGGTCTAAGCTAATGCAAGGTGTCACAGCCGCCCACTCATTTAGTCTCAAGAACGGTGGCATGGCGACCCACTATCACGCCCACTCGACTAGCATTAATCATGCGTTCATAGAGAGAGCTACATTAGAAGTTATTACGTAGAATAATAATCACAAACTTATTAACGCATTTGCATAGCACTCTCAGAGAACTTGGTCACTTTCTAGGCACCCAAAAGTTGCTGCAAAGGCACCAACTTTGAATGGCTAGTGTAGTGGTAGCATGCTCAATGTCATCAACATGATCAGAGGAAATAGGCAAAGTGTCAACATGCAAAAATAGTGGCGGCGAGCATAGTGTCAGCACGGATATGCACTCAAATGACTTGTGACATAGACCCACTAAATGCCGTAGCCAACACGTGTGTTTCCCAAGCACTTAAAGGAAATGACAGCTGCTTACGTTTGGATGAAAAGTCTCTACTTGAAAATTGAACGTGGCTTTGATGCGAAAGTGAAATGTTACGTATTGCGAATGCGCTCTGTGTAAAGAAGCACAGAAGCGAAGACAAAACACTCAGCCAGCTCTTGAGACCAATCATAGCTTAGCTCAGAAATGTTTGGAGGTCAGTTAAAGACCCATTATAGAAGATTCTAGTAAATAAGAAGGGGGTCCTTGCGATGATTGAGCTTAAATGAATAAGTTATATTTATCTAGAAATGTTTTGCATAGGTACGTTAGCGCACGATAATTAAGCGACTTAAAACTTGAAGTGAAACAGCATTGAAGTCTGTGCAATCATTGGTGAGAGCCTGTACTAAAAAGTAACACGCCACATGATGCGGCGGCTGAGACTTTCACGATAAACGGGCGCATCCGGGGATTTGTGCAACCGCTTTTAAAGTCCTAACTAGCGTCTATCGTGAATTGATTACATGCCTGTGAACATAGCAACTGAACGCACGATCTACGAAGGATTTGAAAATGGCTAGATGTACTGCTAAATTACTTGAATCTGAAACCAATGCTCGCTCAGGGCCTGTCACCACGGAATGACAGGTGTCGGCTGGCTAACTGTTGTCGTAGGACTGGACTGCCAGAAAACGTTGATCCTATTTTCTACCACTCCGGCGACCGCATCTCTGTGCAATGACAAGCGAAAAAGTGAGCGGATTCTTCTTCCGGCTCAGAGCCTCGCCCGAGTGCTCAGCCTTGGCACTCAGTTAGGGGTGACATGTGCATTAACGCAGTTAGGAGTGGCAAGCACAGGGTAAGCATGTAAGTATAGTTGGTGGCAGCTTGCTTAGTCTCAAGGGGATTTGAGGTTCGTGCGAGGTAAAGGTAAACAATTAGATTCCAAAAACTTAGTGGTACGATGCTTAGTCTGGTTGGGGAATAGATCTGATGGATAGGCTGAAGCCAATGAATTAAGGGACCCAAAAGTGAGTGACAAAACATTGATAAACGTTGATATGGAGCCGCCAAACCCTGGAAGCACGAACGAGAGTCCGATGGCTCTCAGGCCACTGCTGCTGCTACTGCTGCTGTGCTGAGCCCATGACAGTGTGATTCGCAAGAAAAGCCTCGAACACCCGTAGCTAACGCGAAAGGCTGAACGACTCTGGTGGTGGAGCGTGCCAGAGTCAGCAGTGCTTAAATGTCAAAATTAAGAGCCGCGATTTATTGTTGAAGGGCGTCTACAGGACTGCCAGCTGAGCAATCAGTTCGATAGCCAGCTGAAGATGTGGCCAGCCATTACCTATTAGTCAACAGAATGGAGTATCTCAGCTTCTTTGTCTTCCGTTCAGCTAGCTTACCGTTTTTCTCGTAGAAAGGTGCCATAGGCACCTCCGATCTAGATTTCACCACCAATGCAAGTAGCAGACCAGCTACGACCGACATCCAGACTTGAGCACTATTTAAGACCGCTGGCATGGTAAAAGTGGAGCTTTATGCTTCAAGAGCAAAATGCTGATTTATTCGTCTTCTTATATGTAAACGTATGCCGATGACTGCATTTGTCGGAGCAGACGCACGCAGCCATGAATAATTGGTGACCTGTATCCCTGGAGAAAATTTGTGCCCGCTGGGGTTACTCTCGCTGGCAGTGTTCGACAGACGAAAATAGCTCCGGGCTGTCGTTCTAATTTTGCCGAGTGCTCGGACGGATTGGCTTGAGTGAATGGGTTATCTTTCACGGCTGGTAGAAAACTCTGTGTTTGATTGGGAGACGGTTGGCATTAGTTGACATTTGTCTCCTGTCAGGTTGGCTCGATAAGTAACCAATGTACAATTCACTGCAGATCCACAGGGTTTATTGCCAAGATTGTCACCTATTGGCTAGGCGAACCATAGGCGTCGTTGAAGCTGATGATGTAGAAAGTAAATAAAAAAGAACCGCCAAAGCGGAATTGACATAGCCCCGGGTTATTGCAGCTACACTCAGCTGTGAGTAATGCTACAACTTTTGCTGCTGCTTGCGGTGGCCATTTGCTGCACCAAACTCGAGTTGTCAGGAATTACACTTACCTTCCTTTCGCTCATGACAGATCCTCCAGCAGACTGCCGTTTCACACGCTTTCGATGTGCCATAACCAAACGGTTCGTACGCTGCAGGAATCTTTAACTTTCACCGACGAATGCCGACACTTAAGAAAATCCGATACGTAAGCACCGCCAATAATAACGACGTTTTGAAACCAAAACCTCGGCATGCTAAAGGAAGCAAGGACGTTCCATTAGTGGATTCGGATGTTCCTCTTGCCGTTGACTTCCTTGACGGATTTCCATAATATAATTTAATTGTACATTGCCCTGAGCGACTTTTTTCAGGACCTGTAGTTTGATTATATGAAGGCTGGCATTACTATTCCCGGTAACCCACTGGTGAAAAGCTGCTGGGAGATCCTTCACGGGGGCCACTGCACGTCTGTGTTCCGTCTTTGATGTGGCTTAGACAATGGCCAGTATTATTCCTCCAGCTAAGCCTCTGGTAAACTTATGTTAGATATACCATCGTGGTCGGTCGATGCACAGCTCTGGCTCGGCTCTAATTAATCATTGTGGTCGGTTGGCTCACAGCCGTGTTCGAGGAGTGGGACTCGGGTGGGCAACAGGTGCGAGGGCGTCATACTGCCCTCTGTTTCCTGCGTCGTAGAATAAATCCTTGGTGTGGGTCATTGGTTTGCGTTCTGGCCTGCATGCTTGAACAAACGAGCGGCGCTTCACATAGCCTCGAGGCTCGGTCACATGACCTCTGGCAGACCTTGTCCCGGGCGAGAACCTCAACCACTGAGAAAAAACTCACCGAGGCGTCCTCTGGCAGTGAGTTGCTGGTTATCATTATGAACCGGACGCACGATAGCCTAGAGCTCAGCTCGTGAGAAATACCACTAATTGGGCAAAGGACCACATGCTCTTTAGCAAACAGGCGTGGCATTTCACGTCGTGCAATATCTAGCTTTTCGTAAAGAACTAAGATTTGCTATTAAAAGCGTACTGGTATCGTCGGCTGCTATTTTGATGTTCCGTTGCCACCACTTGTGCAACTGAGTTTCGAAGACACACGAATGAACCACAATTAACCCAATCCACAGCCTTCCATTATATTTCCCGTCAAATTTATCACAAATCAGAACCACCAACCTCCAAATAATTTGGAATATCGGACTACAGCTACATGTACAATATACTGAGAAATAGTTGCGTGATTCCATTCTCATGTTCTCACAAAGTTAACTTAAAGTAGATTGCCAGGGGCCCAGGCGTAATTCCACTACATTCCGCCACGAAACGGTGGAAATTCTTTAAGAAAAGCCCCCTTTTTTTGCAACGCATGTGACAGAAAATTCTACGAAAATTGACACATCAACATTTTTTATCGCATTCGTGCGGTCTTTCTCGCGCAATGTGCTGCGATTGAATGCAGTAACCCATGCCAATACCTAGATCTATGCCAATCACTGAATCCACCTCATAAAAAATAGAAACAAATTGTGCCGAGCTCCAGTGTTTCTTGCATATCAAAGTATACCGTGTCGTGTGAGCTACCATGTAAAATAAAAAAAATGTGCATCCTTCAACTGTATCAATAGGCGGCTATCGCCGGAAGCGACCTTGGAAACTACTGCAAACCCATCTATTCCACTGCAAATCATCCTGAAATTGCCACCAAGAAGCTCTAATCAGCGTTGCATACAGGACTAGACTCAGTTTAATGTGCACCTGCAAAGTTTTCCACCATTGAGCACACTCGTTTTCATGCAATACATTGCAATGCAATGTAATGGCCCGGTCCCATACTGAAAAACAACCTCAATGTGCCGAAATCAGCTGCAGTGACCAGAACGCTCACACAAGAAGCTCTAATTAAGATCGTTACTTTTCGATTATTGTGTACTCTCATAACTTCGCTCTGATTGCTTCGACCATTCTGCAGCAACTCACTGCAATACACTGCAACGGTCCGGGCCAGTAAATCACCCACATACTTTCAACCCATTAAACTAGCTCTGACCGCTAAATTTTGTGGAATGCACGGCAATCGAAGGCAATGGCACGGGAAACTACGGCGATCCATTGCGATCAATCGCAAATCACTGGAAAGTGACTGGGCAAGAATCAAATTTATCTTACTTGCCACAGCGAAACAGGTTAAAAGTGCAATCTCGGGCACATACTGGTTCAGCGGCAGCAAAGGCTGGGGCTAATTCATGGTAAATTCATGAAACATTGGCAGCTCGAAGCCCCAGTCATCGTTACATATAACATTCTGCTGATTTCAAGGTAGTGCCGTATCGTTTTTTAAAAGATTTGCTGTTTAACTGTCAGCAATGCACGGCATTCTACAGCGATGGTTGGAGCGAAAAGCAAAATCCGTGGAGAATTGACAAGATTTGCTGCAGTAAATTGCAGCTCTCGTTTTATGCAACACATACCTGCGTGAATGCACAGTTTTCGCCAATTGTGCCGGTTCAATTGACTGCAAGGCACGGCAAACGACGGCAATGCCCGGGGACATACGCCAATTCATGACAGTCAGTTACACATGGACCGACAGTTGCAGAGAGACGCTCCTACTTTTCTTGCTTACTGGAAAACACTGCATCAAGAGTGCAGGCCACATCCTTTTAAAGAATCAAAAAGGCACAATGGAGGGCAATGCATGGAAATCGACTGCAATTGGTCAGCCTTTACCACGAGCTGGTTTGGTCTAGCGGTTTTGGTCTAGCCGAGCTGGTTTGGTCTAGCGGTTAAGATGCTCGCCCCAACCAAGATCTCACTGAGGTCGTGGGCTCGGGCCCTGAGGCATATGCAAAGCGCCTGTATAGAGATTAGGTTCTCTTGGGGCGCTATATAATTAAATGAATTATTTATTTATACCACAATCAGTTTAAAATTCGCTTGAACTTGGCCGCTTGAATATGCCATTGTCCTACCACATAACGCTCTCTCTGGGTTCACAAACTTTAATTCTTTGAGCTCAACTTTGGGCTATGTATGGCTGTTAATGGCAATCGGCCGAGATTATACAGCAATCTATGATCTTCTGATATTATTACAAGCAAAGAGGTGTGAGAAGATCCAATGTTATTAGCTTACTATAGTGTGCTGTAATAAAAGTGCATTCGAATTCTTTCTACTGTTGTCGAACGCACATTAGAGGGCGATGCCCAACAATCGAAAGCAACGGCCTGAGAAAATAGGGAAATCTGTAACGGTGCAATAAAAATAGAATCGTCGATGCTGGGTGACGCAGCCATTTAGATTTCTCGTTCACATATACTCTATTATTTGGTTCACTCAGGAAGGTTCACCCTTGTAATATGCAGCTGGCTTCCATCTATCCGCTGAGCTTCCACTTTGTGTGGTCTCGGATATTGCTTTAGCATTTGCCTTCTCAGCTGGCAGTCCTTTGCTTCATCTCCAACTACCGTTAATTAGTAAAGCCTTCGCTTCCACCCTAGGTGGAGATACTGGTGACGCTAATACCGGCAGCTCTTGGGCTGCCTTATGGATGGGGCCAGCAGCATCTTGCAAGCAGGCGCTGAATGATTGTACTTGCCATACCTCCATGGTTGCCAGCTGATCGTGAGCCCCTCCTTCCTTCAAAACTCGGAAGACTCAGATGCACATCCGAATACATAAATAAATAACTATAATTCATTTGCATAACACTCAAGAGAGATTAATATCTATACGGGGGGGGGGGCTTCACACATGCCACAGGGCCGAGACTAGCATGGTTCAACCTGTCATGTCACCACCAGCTCTTTCTCTTTCTTTCTCTCTCCCCAAGTCTCCCAGTCACTTTCTCTCTCAGTTTCTCTCTATCTATTTTTTTGCTAGTTTACAGTGCTGTCTTTCCATTGTGCGTATCTTCGATAAAGGACAATCGTTTCCCATTGCATCATCATCCTAATCGCTATGTTCACTGGGATTCTAGTCAATGTTCCAGCCATGGACTTTGCTTAAAAATTTAGAGACCATTCACAGACTGAGCTGGCGAAAAGCTTCTTATACACATGAAGGTTTTTCTATGATCAGTTTCAGGTTCAATTACGAAATTAAAGTCATTGACATAGCACCTCACAGCTTCATAAGGTAGAAAATGCATGTTCCGAAACAATTTAGTTTTCAGTTAGGGATGCTGCCCTTCGAAAGTCTGTTTATTCGACAGTCGTATGAGCACACCTAAGTGAGTGGAATCTTACATAGAGAAACATTAGGAATTACACAGAATTTCTGTGAGTGCAACGATTCACTTAGGGAAGGCTGATTTTACGAGCTAGGGTTACTGTTATTTTTAGATCAGCCGGTCGCTCTCATCTTGTTTGTTGTAACTAGTCATACGAAAATGTGCAATGTATCAGCTATAACATTTCAACGATTGCAAATAATTGCAAACACGCCACGCCTAACGTTTGCAGTACTTCAACTTTATAATAAAAACCTATGCCTCTACGAAAGTTTGCAGTGAAGCCTGCCGTCACTGGCTATGCCAATAGCCTTTAAAAAACATTTTAGTAGCATGATATTGTATGGGGTCACTGTGGAAAACCCTGATTCATTACAAAACTAAAACATCTAGCGAAACGTAACGTATCATTCAACGTCCATAACTCGACATTGCATAAAAGACAACGTGGATGTTAGGGGGGAAGGTTTGCATAGCAAACTCGCAGCCCAAGCAGGTTTCGGTGCACATTCGTTAGCCAACAGACTTTATTTTGCACAACAAAGATAAAGTGATAATCAAGGTAAAGTCAGGAGAGAAGTTGAGGTAACGAGTAGCCTATAAGATGCGCCTGACTTGAGATTTCTCTCAAATCATGTAACTGGCTCGTAGCCCTGTTAAATGCCGTCCGCAGTTTTTGGGACACGAACCTGTGTATTGACGTTTGCGTGTTTTGCTCGTTCGATGCTAAATAGTGACATTAAAAAACAATCCAAAGTTAAAACTTTGGGCTGCAATAGATCACTTCAAAATAAAGTGAATAACTTATAACTTAGGTAAAAAGAGTAAAGCCAAGTGATACTTTACTGCATTTATATCTTAAACGTATTATTACATCGCGTGCAAGTGGCACAACTTCATATACAAGCAGCATTATAGTTTATTGTATAAGTGACTTGATATCAAAATACCACAAGCGTTGAACTATAATTGAGAAGAATAGCTGTATTTATAAATATTCTCATATTTATGCAAATCACTGTATCAAGATCTACACAAATGATCATTTAAAAAGTTTTCTAGGCTACAGCTGGTGCAGGCGTAAGGAACGGTCGAATGACTAAGCAGCAGCATGTCGAGAAATATTGGTCTTTGTTCGTTTCGCCTTGAGGTGCCTGCTTTCAATACAGCGAGTCCCTGCCGACATCCTTGGGCGTTTCTTCCCTTCTTTATTTTTCTCACCGTATCTCACGTGGCCGACCACACTTGTGTCGGTGGCATGACTTGCTGTTGAGTCGTTGCACGACTCTTCTCTTGCCACGTTCAGTGTCGTGGCCAGTTGTCAACTTCCGGTTGTTGTAGCTACTTCCTATCACTCTCGTCAATATCGCTGCCACGAACTTTCAAAATAAAATTATGTGCAGTGACGTCTCCATGCACATCTATGCATTCGAAGTGCTGCTGAACAGCACGTAGGTGCTCCTCTCTTGTCGCAGCAGGATCGATTTCGATATTAAACACTTGTGCATAGCGCCTTAGAGAAGTATCCGAAAGAACCCTTAAGTCAGCTGCCATCATCGTTGGTTTCCTTGTTGCTGGTGTTCTCCTTCGGAGGCGCGCATCTTCGATGAAGGTTGCATGGTAACCGCAAATATGATTGTGTGGAACCTTAAATAGAAAAGATTCATGAATACGATTGAATATCAGTCGGTCCAGCGAGATCTGGTAAAACAGTGCTGCAACAAAAAATTCAGACAGTTTAGAGTGATAAATTATTGTTTCCTTTCCATTCCGAGTCAGGCCTTTCTCTGTCTGTCTGTCGTTCTGTCTGTCTGTCTCTCTCTACCTCTATTTTTTCTTAAGCTTTTGTTCTTCGTTCTCTTAATCTCTTTTAGTCGGCTTCTCTCACTGCGTCTCTTCTAAAGTAAATAACAGATAAAAGTGTTATAGTCTCCACCTTACGTTGATGCGTTTGTTGATATCCTTTTAGTATCTATTTGTTACTACATTATTATTCTGTCTGCAGCTGTCGTTGTCTAAACAGAAATGGCTATTAAGTCATACGGGAATTGAGTGACCTGATCTCCTAGCTAAGCCAAGAATAGCCCCTAGAATGAATGCTTACAAAAGTGTTGTCAATAGGAAGTTAACTGATGAAACTGTATTGCCAATCGAGGAGAGTCTACTAACCTCAGGTGGGTAGAGATACAAACAAAAACAGGGGCATGAGGACATTGCTTTCGTACTGGCCGGAGAGGCTCAAATTAAAAGGTTTTAGCAGACAGACCATCCATTTATAAAAGTGGTAACAGCTTTCTGGAATTTTCTACGTTTCTGGCTTCATGCAGTATCTTCTCTTTCGTATTGCTGTCTAGTGTAATCACAAACCTTCCAGGCCGGAAACGTGTAGCTGCAAAAGGCACAGTGCTAGACCGTGCAGGACCAGTGCTAAAGAGATAATGTCAGTTTAGCATCAACACGGTCACAGCAGTCGTGATGCTGGATGACGGCATAGCAATGGCGAAATCACCAGCAAATATGCAACCAACAAAATATTCTAGCTGTGGTTCGATTATGCGACTAGCTCGGTGTCGTCTGCTCATCGGTATCAAAGCACTGCCGAATAGAACTGTCGCATTTCGAGAACTTGCACAATCATGCAAGGACAATAAATAGATTAGCATTAGTAAATATTGGGTAGTATGAGGCTTGCTAGTGGTGGCATGTTCGAGCCAACTAAACAACGTAAGCTTCAGCTCATCAGCAGTGACAAAGTAGACAGTTGCCGGCGGGCACACGACTGTGTCTAAAGATTAGATTACGACTAGCTATGTACTTTATTGAAGACAAAAAGAAATTGACCATATTTGTCAAGTGGAAAACTAAGATTGAGGGTTACAAGAAGTAAAGATGCGGCTATTGGCTTGATAGTTTTAAAATTACATCGACATTTTGAGACAAGCTAGTGATGATTCGGGCTGGGAGGCCGCAAAAGGCGTCGAGGCTTTACGTCATATCTAAGGAATTGTAGATCAATGCACGCATCTTCAGGTTAGCTAGTCTGGGAAATTGGACTGCAGGTGCCAACAATCAGCTCGGGTATAAGTACATTTAGCAGCAACAGGACCCTAAGCATGCAGCATGGTCAGTAAATTTCATAATAATCAGATGCATGGCAGATGCAATGGCCCAGCAAGTCACAAGATCTGCCCTCTCCAGAGCATTTATCCGACGACTTCAACAGGCACATAAGGCGGGATGAGCTGTTCGGTCAGCAGAAGGAGCTGCTAGACATTCACTTGTACTTTTTCTTTGACTTCTCCAAACCCTCTAG
Organism: Cristatella mucedo; assembly: GCA_009760855.2. Taxonomy (NCBI): domain Eukaryota; kingdom Metazoa; phylum Bryozoa; class Phylactolaemata; family Cristatellidae; genus Cristatella; species Cristatella mucedo. The sequence goes on from WPIO01000012.1 coordinate 7,861,178, forward strand.
CTTGTCTAATTCTCTAACAACTTTTCTGGCTGTATCGATTAAATTCACACAGGGAATGCTGCAAACTTACAAAGATTTAATGACGACAAAAAACCCAACCACTTGTTAAGGATAGCCGAAATGGCGATTCAGAATATGGAAAACCTAACCCTCACAATCAGCTGCACCAGCATATCTCTGTTTGAATCTCCAAGTAACCTGGTGTCCGGTTCTAATAAGACGACCACATCAAATGCATAGTCACGTGTGCCTACGTTTAGCCACACAACAGTGCCAGAGTTCGAGCTTGCTTAGACGGTACTACATCCAAATTAGTCCGTACATAAATGAGCTCCCTTCTAGACTTCTGTAATGCTGCTGCTCGTGCTGCTACGTATGTAATCGTAGGCACGAAAGGGACTGGTCATGGTTGGTCTTGTAGGTTAGAGTGAGTAATTTGCTCTGTTTTGGTATCCATTTATCAACTGGCACCATCGCAGCTTTTTTGGCACAGGAGACAATTGAGTCTTTCTGATTTACCAACCAATCTTGCATCTATATTCAGCACCAGCTACAAAAGTTTAAAGGCTGTTTTTTTAAGGTAGCCCAGCAAAATCTAAGTTACAGTAGTCCTGTTTAGTCAGAATAACGAAGCCAGTAAGGTCTTTCGACGGCCACCTGTAGGTGGTACTTAAATTGGACAGGGATCAAACAAGATGACTACCTCTGGTTATACTCTTCAGAAGAGCTCGTGCACATTGTAAATCAGAGGCTTACGGTCAGTGCAAAAATCCTACTGCTCGGTGCACGTTTCGTGAACTAAGCAGTTTTCACATTACATGCTTGATGTTCTCCCAGGGGGTGTAATCAGGCATGTACAATCAGGAACGTGTATTTGGTACAGAACTGGCATTTGCCACATCGTACCACTTAGCACCGACGTGCACTGGCTCTCAAACAAACAGTCCGTCGACTGCAAGGTTTTCTAGTCACTATTAGGTCCCTCCATTCTCAGGCTGCAACCTTTATGCTCCTAAACCCTGCAACTCACTACCGACGCACGTTACAACACCCCCTGACAAAAAACAGTAAAAAAGTACCCAACATTAGCAGATGAGTGTAATACAATATCTGCAAAGTGCTTTGAAAGTGAATCCCTTCTCTGAGAGCATTATATATAGATAGTATTATCATTATTAATATTGTTATTGCCTTCGCAAGATTTAAATTATTTTGACTTAGTCCTAACAATGACGGTACGAGCGACGATAACGCTGATAGGTCGTTTGCATAGCTTTCTTAGAGATCTAAATCTAGCTTAAGGCGTTTTACACTTCGATGCATAATAGTCAACAAGCAATGGTTAGTGAAATGTATTGAAACAAGCTTGCAAAGGCAAAATGATACCATGCTTACACGAGCATGCTAAAAACATTTGAAGGATCTAGAACCAGGGACGCACACACTATGCGAATGAACCGAGAGAATAATGCCTTCGAAGACATTCGTCGATGGTTCGCGACGAAGCGATAGGATGTGCGAGGGCTAAAAAGCTACATCGTCCAAGGCGCACTTGAGGGCGCTAGCAAATACTTTGCCACTCTGGATCGGGCTACAGGGTACGAATCGAGAGCTAGGCAGCCAATTTAGTGGCAAATCAACGTCTAGACAAGCAGAGTACGGCAGGGTCCGAGCGTCCGGCGCCTCAAGGCATTCACACGATCAAATACGAGAAATGCACAGGCCTCAACGGGCAATTGCAATCCAATACCCTTTCCCTTCGCCACCCTTCCCGTTCGTTAGGCACGAATATCTTACTTGGTCATTGTATTTGAGCTCCAGGCCTCGCTTCTGGGTTGTCTGAATCGCTCTCGATCCATAAATTGCCTTGCCCACGCTCCGCCGGCAAACGACACCTGAATCAATCAGGCAACACAGTTTCCCATCGCTCTCGACAGAAAACTGCTCCATACCTGCATGAAAAGAAGGCATCTTAATACTACCTAGTGAGTAACTTGCTAGAAGTGAGACAATTAGCAGAAGAGCAGCGGCGCTACCAATTACCGCATGCACTGCGAGTCTACAATACAGCTACAGCGAGCACATGAAACGAACATCATAGGTAGGGCCGTGTCAAGGTAGCATTTCCCGACATCCTTGATATCATGCACATAATAAATACTAATAATTATAATCGATTATATAATATTAATAATAGTAATTATAATACGTTTGATTTTTGAGCCCTTAGAGGTATCTTTTTTCTTCTTTCAGCATTCCAAATTTGGGGTATGCAAATAGAGAGGTACATTTAATCTAAGGGAATTATTGTGCCATTGCCAATCGCTTTAGATTCACCGGACGTGTGGATCCTCGATCATGTATTCTTCTTGCCCGCCAAGTAGCTGCAATCTTGTACTGCCTTCTGGAAAAACCAGTTTTAAGGTCAAGCTTATAGCTTTATATTGTCTCACACTTATCAACGAAGAATCAAAGCGCAGATTCTTCCTGCTTTGCCACAGACCAGCACGATTTGCCGCTGATAAATTCCAAGCCCCGCACGGTGTCCACCCGAAAGTTCTACTATCAGTGACATGGCTACTGAGACTTCTGATTGCAAATGCAAGTTGGATGCTATGGCTACAACTAAAAACAAAACCGCGGGCGATCAGAGACGTGTCGGCAACCATCGCAGCACTAGTTGATTTGCAGGAGGCATCACTGGGCCTACCAATGGCCCAGACATAGTATCTCCTGTGCCTGCCGGCCTGTTTGGAGAGTTTGGATGATTCCAATTACTCGCTCAAAGAAAGCGTACTAGAACTGCTTCGAGCTCACAATGAGATCTCTCAACCTCCACTGGCTTTGCCTGTCGCATTGCAACACCTGGGAATGATGGGCCGTCAGGCAAAACAGATGCTAACTGCTAGGCAGTGGTCATCGCATCTTGTAAGGTAGTAGAAAGCTTCGTGAATACGGTACAGCTGACAAACAGTCGAGTTCCAGAAGAAAACTCTTGCTACATGTTGACAATCACAGAGAGCAAAGGAAATGTTCAGGAGGACAAAAGTAAGCAGGACGGAGAGAGTGAAAAGAACAGGGCAGAGGACGAAAACAGTGAAGGTGGAGAGCGTGGCAAAACTAGAGACACAAACGCTTTGCTAGCTGAAATGTTCATGAAGAGAAGAACGCTTTCTCCGTGAAGCCGAAGATTTAAACGAAGCAATGCCAGCACTATCAGAAAAGAAAGACACATAATCTACTCTAATTTTCAAAATGCTGACCCACAATAATATTGGCAACCATTAGGTTGACCAAACCTTGCTTTCAATGGTCATTTTCCAAGAAATTAAAACAGATAGTTTTGATAGTTGTAGAGAATCAAGCCTCTTTCGGAAGGATGTAGGTCCATTTGATAAATTAGGTAGTTTTGGTTTGAGGACAGCCTGGTTCACGAGGCAACTTGCTCATGCACACGAAGTTCGAAGGACCTCGCGGGCCTAGTCTCTCTTATTCTCACTCTTTCTCAAAAAAGTCTCTGTAGTTTACTGTTGTTTTCCCTTCAAACAAAACAGCCCTCATCACTGTCAATATTTCATTCCGTCAAAGGAAACAAAGAGGAGACTTTTCGAAATAAGTGGAATAGACGCTGCTGCTGACGCACATGCCTCATTGAAGAAAATGATGGCAAGACGTTCTAAAGAGAGCTCTCAGCTACATCAAATTAGTGGTTTTGTAAAGCATGTCACTGAGTTGTCACCTAGGCAGTCTTTGCCTGACTGATGAGGAAAACCTTTAAAGCATCTTGACCACAGCAGTAACAATCCAAGGCCAGCCTCTTATATGTCTCCTAAGCCAAAACCTAAAATGAATGGCTATTTATACTTGCATTGACAGTGTAAGACAAGCTCCTCAGTGATTTACGGTTAAACCAGTGCTATAGAATTCTATTAAATCCAGCTGCTGACTTGGCTTACAGCCGGCAGCCGCTCAAGGTCATCAGATATGTCGATGTTCATTTGGCCAAAAAACAGCACTAATCAGGACTCTGTTATGGCTTTTAGAGTAATCTATGAAAAAGATGGTGCAGCTAAACGAGGGTCTCATCGCGGATCAACTTTATCCGGCAAAATTCCTGGCAAGATTGGTGGTCGCAATGCTAAGTCAGCAGCCATGTCTGGCTACTTATTTAGTGTCCTTAAGAGATTACTGTCCAATGATGGGAACGCTACTTTTGTAAACCAAGATAACCACAGCTTGAAGCTAGCAGGAACTCACGTCCCAAGAACAGAGGCTATTGCCATTATATATTTGAAACCGTAGATAACACCCACCATATCTTTTCATGGTCACCTCTGAGGTGAGAAGTAATGTACAAAGTGCTAGAGATGACCCCTAAACGTAATTGGGCAACAAGATGAAGTGCAAGAAGTACAGGCCGTGAAAGCTTACCGCGGTGGATAGAACAGAATTGTGATTTTTTTTGGAGCCACTGCCTGAGGACATAAATTGAACACTTGAAACAAGATTTGAAGCAGATTGACACACTACGTTGGGTTCGAAACTTTAAACTGTGTGGCTCTGTCGCCATTTAGGTGCAGCATCTTGACCAAGATTGACAGTGTTCAGAGAAGACTGCACGAGTCTTCCGCTTAAAGACGGTCGGCGAAAAAACCTTTAGCTGCTCAGGTCTCTGCCTGTTGAACTCGATTGCATGATTCTTACGCGACGACAGCTTCTCTCCTGCTGCCGACTATGGCCCATCCTTTTCAGCGGTTCCGAGCTGCTACTTTCGTGCTACTCACTATCTCAACTGCTCGTTTGACTCTCGTAGGATTCCCATTTTCTCTTTGCTGCGTGAGATCAAGTAGGTTAGCCACCGAATGCGTACCGAAAGCCGTTGAGGCAGTGAATGAGTTATTCAAAACTCTCTAAACCTATCACCCACTTAGTCTGTGTGGCTTTGTGGAGGTAAAGACGGTGATACGTTACGCTACATCACACCTAACGATGAAATTTATATACGCCTCTTGAGAACTCCACTCCCTTGAAATTCAGTTGTCAACACTCTGAGAACCCTTGTGCCAAGTACCGCCACCAGGTGCCAAATTTAGACGTGAAACGTTGGAGTGTTAGTTCGACAGGAACTCCTGTCGAAGGACACACGTTTAGTCCGCTGTCAGACCTCCAGGTCTAGTTTAGTTCCTTGTTGGATGCTGAGCAGCTATTAAAGGCTTGGGCCGGGCCAGGTTTGGTGAGCCATGTCTAGATCTTTGAGGCTAACCAGACGTTGATGGATGAGAGCTTTACAATGAAATATGTGACTTTATAAGACTTTTGGCTACACCTAATGATTCGGCTACGAAGACTACGCTGGAACTTACTTGTCTTTCATAGTCAGTTATGGAGAAGATTCGTTCACTGAATTGAGAGTTGTCTTGCGAATTCGTATCACTATTGCTGTATCAATGACCAAGTGTGACCATTACTTTAGCAAGCTGAAGATAATCAGCTTGTATCTTATAACATCGCCGGACAAGTTGACTCTCAGACCTGGCTCGAAGTTGAACGTAAAGAAAAACATATAACACTGTGAACTTTCAAGCTGTAGTAGACCAGTTTACAGTGTTAAAGAAAATTTGATTACGTCCAAGACCAGGCAAATACATTCAAGTTAAAGATGGCATTGCTTCATTATACATTTAATACAGCTGATTAAAATGTTCTCGAATTATTTGCCACCTTGCTTGGTGTTGCATTTCTTCTCCGGCGGAGCTACTTTGTAGCAACCTTGGAAGAGGTCCATTTGTAGGTTTGTTCGGGGGTGCAGAAAGGTCGCACTGTCCCCACTGGGATGCTGTCCTGCGAAAGCCCGTTTCTTTGATAGTAGTTGTATTGTATGGGCACACCTGAGTGAGTAAAATCTTAGACAAAGAAAATTTCGGAATAAAACAGTATTTTGGTCAAAGCAACGATTCAGTTAGAAAGGCTCATTTTATGAGCTACAGTTACCGTTTCTTAAACGTCAGTCGGTCGCTCTCATCCTGTCTGTTGCAGCTTGTCATAGGAAAACACTCAAAGAACCGGCTATAACATTTCATTAATTGGAAGTAATTGCAACCGCTCTTGAAGTTTGCAGTTCTATACCTTTATACAATGAACTTATACTTTTATGAAAGTTTGCAATGTAGCCTGCCCATCAGTTGGTAAGCCAATTGACTTCAAATTTGGTTGACTATGACGATATTTTATGGGGTCACCATAAAAGACCCAAACTCATTAGAAGAACGAGAAAATCTTGCTTAATTTAACCTCTCATGCAATTTCCGTAACTATAGAAAGCGAAAACGACGAGGTATGTGTTATAGAGGATAGTTTTGTAAAGCCCACTTGCAGCCCAAGCAGGTTTCGGTACGCATTCGGTTGCCAACAGACTTCATCTCGCCCAACGAAGATAAATTGGGAAGCAAGGCAAAGTTAGAAGAGCAGTTGAGGTAGTAAGTAGCGTATGACATACCTTCTAGTATAACTTGAATTTTCAAATATATAGCTGAGTTGTAGGCTTGTACGATTCAGTCCGCAGCTTTAGGGACTTTCTGGTGATTGTACTCACGCTCGTTATTAATAAGAAAGCAAAGCTAGTCGAATATGTAATCCCAGACGCATCTTTACCGGGGCGTATAAATGTTTTTCATATTTGAAGAAAAATTGTGATATTAAAAAAGAAACGAAAACTACAATTTCGGGCTGCTATAGGTCACTCCAAAATAAATTGAATGAAATGTAACTTGGGTAAAATAGCAGAGCTACTGGATATTTCACTTGACGATATCTTGACTTTATTTTTTACATAGTATACAAAACATGCCACGTGCAGGTAGAAATAAAGTCTGTTTTATGCTTATATTGATACCAATATCACCCAAGAATGTAACTCCCCTTAGACAAAAGCTCTATTTATAAATATTCACATACCTTGACGAAGCAACCGAAGCAGTAACTACCAAAGTGTCATTTAGAAAGTTTTCTAGGCGACACCTGATGCCAGCGTAAAAAATGTCAATGAATAAGTAGCAGCACCTTCAAGCGTGTTTCTTCCATTCTTTATTAATATCACCATATCTCGTCACTGCGAAGACCTTACTTTTGTCGGAGGCAAAACTTCTGGGAGCAGGTAATCTCTATCGATATTTACAGTGCTGACTGCTCCATAGTTGCATGACTTCTCTCTTGCCACATCCGGTGTCATGGCCAGTTTTCAAATGCCAGTCTTTGAAGCTACTTCCTAATCACTCTCATCAATGTCGCGGCCACGGACTTTAAGAATAAAATTTTGCACCGTCACGTCACCGCGAACTTCTATTTTAGGGAAGTGCTCAGCAATGCATCGTAGCTGCTCCTCCCTGGTCGCAGCAGGATTGATTGCGACGTTAAACTTTTCTGCATAGCGCCTGAGAGCATTATTCGAAAGGCAGGATAAATCAGCTGCCGTCATCATTGTTGTTCTTGTTGCTGATGTTGTCCTTCGGAGGCGCGCATCTTCGATGAAGGTCGCATGATAATCACAAACATGATTGTGGCGCACCTTAAATAGAGAATATTAATGAATAAAATTGAATATTGGTTGGTCCAGCAACATCAAGCCAAATGGTGCACAAATAAAAAACAGAACTGCCGTGGGCCAACCTCTTACATTAAAAAATCTTAGCCGATTCAGCTGACTCATTTGCATAGCAGCAGAATGGCATTGCCGGCTATCATCACTGCTCTCATTTGCATTAAGCGACATCCCAACTGCAGGATTTAAACCATCGACATAAATCGTGGGTTGCCAGCACCTTAACTTCCGTGCTACCACAGCTGAGTGGATACGACAGCAATTCGTGTTTGCTTTGTAGTGTAAATTACTTGCACTTGTTCTGCACAAATACAAGGTCTGGCATCTTGGAAAACCTTCCTACCCAAGCGAGTAGCAGCCACAGCACCCGTAGCCTTCCTATTTTGTTAATCCACTAAAGAAAGCGATTGTGGATCGAGAGGATTTAAACAGCTTCCACCATGTCCATCTTTTGCCTTTCCTATGAAAAACTCTAGAAAGAGGTGAGACAACTAAACGCTTATATTGAAACCTTAGACCTAGCAAGTAAGTTGATGTCTGAGCTAATTCAATTACTCGGCAGTGTCAGCATTACCGCCTCAATGAAGACAATGGCCATGTGTCATGCGTCATTGGTCGTACATCTTGAGATAGCATTTGATACTAGTGATACCAAGTCATTCTTGATCACCTCGTATCTCAAGAGGGCCACGCTGGCACGGCACTGCAATGACTCAGGGCCTATCTCAGTGGGAGACTCGGATGTTTGATGTAAACAGACAAAGAAAATCCGAAGAACTACTGAAGTTTAAGCAACCACGTAGCTCTGGACTTGGTCAGCTTCCCTTCAAAGTTCATACTTTCCCACTTCCTGATGTAATTGCCAAGCACAATCTTAACCTTTATTTGTATGCAGGTGACATTCACTTGTAACCTTATTTGTATGCAGGTGACATTCACTTGTACTTTTGCTTTGATGTCTCTTAACAGTTAAGCATTTCTAGTTCTCTCAAAACTTTTCTGGCTGTATTGATTACATCCACACATGGAAGGCAGCCAATTCTTATGAATTTTAAAAAGAAAAACCCAACTGCTTGTTATGGATAAACCAAGTGGGAATTCAGAAATTGGAAAACCTAACGCTCACAATCACCTCAGGCAGCGTATCTCCTGTTGAATCTTCAAGTAATCTGGTGTCCCGTTCCAAAGTGACATTTCATTAGACTACACATGAACAACACATCTGAATCAGTCAAATCAGAATACTTTCAACTACCTTACATTGCCAGAATTCGGGCTTGCTTAGACAAGTGTACAACATCTTAATTGATTCGTGCATTTCTAACCTTCCTTCTAGACTTCTGTGACAAGCTGGTTGCTCGTGCTTACACGTATGCAATCAGTGGCTTATAGTCGGTGTGCAAATTCTGATGCTTGGTAGGCCTATCGTGAACTGAGCAGTTTCCGCATCGCATGCTTGATGGTCTCTCCGTGTGCAATAAGGCACGTACAATCAGACGCGTGTAGTTGGTGAAGAACTGTAATTTGCCACATCAAACCACTTAGCAACGACCTGTGCTGGCGTTCAATCACATAGTCTATCGCCCGAAAGGTACGTCAGTCACTATGTATTCGCTGCATTCTTTACGCTCCTAAACCCTGCAACTCACTACCAACTCAGGTCACAACAATCCCTGACAAGACAACATTTAAAAAGTACTAATCGTTTGGTGATCCGTTTAGTGCAATACATGTAAAGTGCCTAGAAAGTACACAGATTCTCTGAGGGCGCTATATATTGATTTTATTGTTATTATTAATATAGCACTCGGAAGACTTTTCTGTGACTCATTTAAGATGGTCCTAACAGAGAAGGTAAGAGACACGATACAGCTTATGACGTTAGGTCATTTGCACAGCTTTCTTAGCGATCTAAATCTCCATTTAGGAGCTTTACATTTCGATGCATGAAAGTCAACAACTAAGGGTTAGTGAGATCTAGTGAAGCAAGCATGCACACGGAAAACGGTATCATGCTTACGCGAGCATGCCAAAAGCATTAGCACGATCTTCCAGCTGGGGAGCGCACACTCTGCAAACGAACAGCGATTAGAGAATAGTGTCTTAGCAGACATCCGTCGTCGGTGTGCGGCGAAGCGATGGGAGTTGCAACGGCTGAAAAGCTCCACCGTCCAAGGCGCACTTGAGGGCACACGAAAATGCTTATCCACTCGTGAGCGTGCTACAGCTCACGAATTGAACCAGACAAGCCAAGTAGCCGTCCAGCGGCATATGAGCCTCTAAACAAGCCGAGAACGACTGGTTCTCTAGCATCAAGGCATGCGATCCAATACGAGAAATGTACGGGCTACCACTGGCCACTGCAACTCAATTGCTTTTCCCTTCACCACCCTGCGCGTTCGTTGGGCACTTATGTCTTACTTTCTCGTCCTGCTTGAGATCCAGACCTCGAGTCTGCTTTGTCTGAATCGCTCTAGGTCCATAAATTGCCTTGCCTGCGCTCCGCCGGCAAGTCACGCCGGAATCGATCAGGCAACACCGTTTGTCGTCGCTTTCGACCGAAAAGTGCTCCATACCTGCATGACAAGAAGGCATCTTATTACTACCTAATAAGTAACTTGCTAACGGCGAGACATTAAGAATAAAGCAGCTGGCGCTACCATTTACCGAAAGTAAGACCAGTCTACAATAAAGCTACAGCGAGCACATGAACGAACATCCCAGGTAGGGCCGTATTAAGGTAGCGTTTTCCGACAAACCTCGACATAAAGATCATAGTAATAATAGTAATATTAATAATAAAAAAAATAATAATATATTTTAATATATTTAATATAGCGTCATCAGTGGTCTCTTTTTAATCTGCTTCAGGCACTTTACATTTACTAAATGCAAACGGAGAGGGACATTCAATCTAAGGGATTAGCAGTCCCGCAGACAATCGCTTTAGATACACAGAACGGGCGGATCCTCGATGATGGGTTCTTGTTGCCTGCTAATTAGCTGCAATCTTGTACTGTTATCTGGAAAACCCAGTTTAAAGTCAAGCGTTTAGTCTATTATTGTCGCAAACTCAGCTATGAAGAAGGAAAACGTAGATTGTCTTCGCTTCTGGAAACAAGTGCAGCTACCAGCAGATCAATTCCATAAACGGCAAGGTGCCTACTTGGCAGTACTTCTACCATGGACCTGGCGTCTGAGACTTCAGTTTAGGAAATGCAAGTCAGATACAATGACTACAACTAAAAACGGTACCACGGGCAATCAGAAGCGTGTGAGCAACCATAGCAGCACTATTTGATTTTCAGGAGGCATCCCTGCACCGACCCATTACCCAGACGTCGTATCCCCTCAACCTGCCTGGGCTGAGACTATTGATGATTCCTAATATTCGCTTAAATAAAGCAACCTAGAACAGCTTCGAGCTCACAAAGAGATCTCTCAGCCGCTATAGCCTTTGCCTGTGGCTTTGCAACTCCTGAGAGTGACGGGCCGTCAGGCTACACTTATGCTAACTGCTTGGCACTGGTCACCTCAGTTCAAGATATTACAGGCTTTCATGAATAAGGTACCAGAAGAGAGACAGTGAAGACACAGAAGACACCAGTTACATGATAACAATCTCATAGGCAGTAAAAACAGTTCAGGAGGGCAAACGTAAGCAGGAAGAAAGCAGTAATAATAATATTAATAATATTGCACTTGATAAAGCGCCCTCAGAGAACTTAATCTCTTTCTAGGCGCTTTACATTTGCTGCAAAGTGATACGCAATAGAATAGTAAGTAAAATTATGCTTGAAAAACAAAAAAAATGAACAATATGGTTAGGGGTGACATGCACAGGGTCAGCATGCAAATGTGGTTAGTGGCAGCATGCACAGTGTCAGCACGCATAAGCACAACAAGGAGGAATCACAGGGACCCACTAAATGCTGTCCTACATAGGTGTGTTTTTAAGTTTCTTTTAAATGTGGTCAGGTCAGGGGAAGTTTCTGATGCAGGTCGGGAAGGAGTTCCAGGCTTTGGGAGCATACGAGCTAAATGCACGGTCTCCAAAGGATTTAAGGTTTGTACGAGGTATTTCTGGACTGTTGGATTAAGAAAAGCGAGTGGTACGATGCTTGGCCTGATGGGGTAGTATATCTGAAAGATAGGCTGGAGCCATAGAATGAAGAGACCTAAACGTGAGCGACAAAACTTGAAGTCAATCCGTTGCTTAACTGGTAGCCAGTGCAGGTCAGATGAGGAAAAAATAACAGCCGAGAGCGTGGCAAAACTGAAGAAACGAATGCTCTGCTAGCTGATAGCTTCATGAGAAGGAGAGCACTTGCTCCGTGAAGTCGAAGATTTGAACCAAGTAGGGCTAGCACTACCAAAAAAAAGATACAGTTTCTTCTCTAGTGTTCCAAGTGGTGATCCTGAATGATATTCGTTACCTATAGTTTGACCAAACCTCTGTTTCTCATGCTATATCGCAATATATTCAAACTGATAGTTCTTTGAGGATAAGGCCTCTTTCGGAACAACGAAGGTTCATTTGATGGAACAGGTAGTCAAGCCGTGAGCACACCCTGGTTCAAGAGGCAGCTTGCTCATGGGCAATAGGTTAGCAGGACCTGGCTGGCCTACTCTCCCTCAAAAAATTCATTATATTGTTTCTTTTGTTTTCTCTTCCCTACGTTCAACCAAAATTTGCGATTTTCACTTGCATTGGGAAATAGATTTAGCCTGCCGAGAAAACCTGAAAAACTAGTCGGCCACGAAAACCACCCATCTCACCGTCAACTTTCAAGCTGTAGTAGACCATCTTGCTATGTTTCAGAAAAGTTCATGACCAGACCAATACACTTAAGGTAAAGCTTCATTGCTGTCTTAACCATTAAATACCGTTGATTAAACGCTTTCAAATCCTTTTGCCTGCTTCCTTGGTATTTGCATTTCTCCTGCGGTGGAGCTACTTTTTATAGACCTCACAAGAGGGGATGGGATGCCATTTTTAGGTTTGTGCCCTGTACGACTCACTCGACTAGCATTAATCATGCGTTCACAGTTAGAGCTACATTAGAAGTTATTACGTAGAATAATAATCACAAACTTATTAACGCATTTGCATAGCACTCTCAGAGAACTCTGTCACTTTCTAGGCACCCAAAAGTTGCTGCAAAGGCACCTGTCACTTTCTAGGCACCCAAAAGTTGCTGCAAAGGCACCAACGTTGAATGGCTAGTGTAGTGGTAGCATGCTCAATGTCATCAACATGATTAGAGAAAATAGGCAAAGCGTCAACATGCAAAAATAATGGCGGCGAGCATAGTGTAAGCACGGATGTGCACTCAAATGACTTGTGACAGAGACTCACTAAATGCCGTAGCCAATACGTGTGTTTTCCGAGCTCTTAAAAGAAATGACAGCTGCTAACGTTTGGATGGAAAACCTCGAATGAGGCGTGGACACAGGCCGACAACCTGCTGGTGAACAGATGGTGGATTCATCATCGGGGTTGACCAGGTGACAGGGGCAGTTGAGTCCAGGAAAGACTCGAGTGTGCGAATGGGGCGAAGGGAGCCGTGCGCTCCTCGGCTCCGTACGTCAGATAATAAACTGTTGGCGTGTGCATCGGCATGCTCTCTGCTGTGCAAACCAAACCACAAGCTATTTCTGGAGATAGAGCAGATGACGCCCTTGGAGATGTCTTACGTAGCGTCCTAAACCTTCGATGGCTTGGGAGATCTTGTTGGTTGGCTGCTGAACTTTAAGAAGAAGATCGAGTAAAGTGGTTACGAGTTGCTAAAAAATGCTACACGGGCAACCGGAAGCGGCAGCAGCTATCACTGGCGGCGTGCCAGGCGACAGAACTTTGCCAGGCTGCCACGAGGTGGTGGCAGCAACGGCTTTCAAAGCGGTGACGGTTGGTCAGGCTGCAATGGTGTTCCACGAAGCAACAGTGCTGTGCAAGGCAACGCTTAGTGGCGTGGCTGAGGCGAAAGACAATGAGACGGCGAACGGAGAGCCAGCGGCGACCGCTGGAAGGCGGCTGCATCGACGACAGAGTCAGCTGCGTCCGCAATAGGGTCGGCGGCGTCCGAGACAGAGGCATTGGCCTACGATGGAGCGCAAGCCATGAAGGTGACGTTTGCCTAAGACCAGCCTGCGGGCTGTGACTCGGCGCAGGCCGGAGATTGTGTGCAGACCGAAGAGTCTGCACAGGCCAGAGAGTCTTTGCCGGCCACTGAGGCAGCAGGCCGGAGATATTGGTCAGGTTGGAGAGGTTTTGAAGGACAGAGAAGCAGTTGTGGATGTCGGAGGCGCGGCGGTAGAATTAGCAGAAGCATATGGAGCAACAGCGGCCGAGTTCAGCAAAACGGTGGCTGTGGACGTCATCTCGGCGACAATGGCCGGTGGCTGACGTTGCCGGCTGATCGCGTAAGGCAGTGCACCAGCACGCCTCCTGCGAGCAGCCGTAAGTGAGCCTGTGGGATCAGCTATTGATGCATGCTGCTATGCTGCGGATGTGTAGTGTCTAGAGTGTCTAGTATGCATCGTTTGTAGATAGGCTCGTTCATCGCTATCCTGTACATTGCAGCTACATGTGTTTCTGCTGAAAACGTGTGTCTTTACGGTTAAGGGGGCATGTGGGTTGATCACATGCAGACCGGTACAGCTACTTTCCTAAACAGCTGTTGGGAGCCACATCGATAGGGGCCTGGGCACTGCTGTGGCTCGCCTCTACTGAGGCGTGGACACAGATGGATAACCTGCTGGCTAACAAATGTTGGATTCATCATCGGGGTCGACCAGGGGACAGGGGCAGTCGAGTCCAGAAAAGACTCGAGTGTGCGAATGGGGCGAAGGGAGCCGTACACTCCTCGGCTCCGTACGTCGGATAATAAACTGTTGGCGTTGTGCATCGGCTGGCTCTCTGCTGTGCCAACCAAATCACATAAAGCCCAGTTGGTTATGAAGCCCACTCATAGCCTAAGTGGCTTTCGGTATACATTTTGTAGCAAACATATCCAGCAACAAAGATGAAGTGGGAAATATAGAAGAGCAAGTAAAATAGTTGAGCTCGTTGATAACATGGAGGTAGCAGTTCGGGACGGCTTGAAACAATATGGGTTAGTTGGCACCATGAAAATAGTTGTCGTTGCATAAGAATCTTGGAAGTAAGTTCCATAGTCAAAGAACTGCAGTGCAGCAGTTTCTGTCACCAACGGTCTTGAAGCAGCGGAATGGAACAGCTAATTTACGTCCATAGAGGACCTGAGGGTGCGAGAAGGCTGAAATTGAGGCAGCAGTTAAGATAGGTATGGGGGAGCCAAGCCGGCGGGCCTTATTGATCAGAGTAAGAACTTTACTCTGTATCCTTAGATAAATCGGCAGCCACCCTAGCTCTTTTAGTAAAGGAAACAAATGAATTAGTAATGTTCTCAAATCTTTCGCAAACCAATGCCCACAGAAAAACCTCAGGTGCTCACAATTGTTCATATTTAAGTTTGGGTACGCATTAAACGCCTGCATGTGCTTGAGCATGTGCTAATCTTTTATGTATTCCCACAAATGGACTAGGGATGAAGGGTGCTAAGACTGATAATTATCTTCTGCGAATTTTAAAATCAAGCATCTTTAGCTAATCAATCGGCATGCAACAGCCTTTGATTTCACAATATTAGCCCATCCCTATCTAAAAACCGTCACGGAAACCGCCCCTGTAAAAAAGTCCGATAATCCTTCTATACATCGAACTGCAATAAGAAGACTATGATGGCCTTTGGCCACAAGCAGACAGAATCCATTTTAGGTTTTGGTAGATACGTGGAATGCATAAAATTTGAAGCTTACACGGGACAATATTCCAGAGCTGCACAATGGTGATACAAGTTGGGACTTGAGCAGCTTTGATAAGCCCTCAAGAAACTGCTAAAGCATAGCAGCAAAAATTAGTGCACGTGTGCTTACATGTCCCAGTTGTGTGACTTTTAGTGGAAACATAAATGAAACTAGGCAACTAATCATCCAAATATGATTTAACACCAGAACCGCCTTTGAAGCTCTAAAAAGAGTAACCTACCGGCCCGTCAGGCTACTCAAATGTGCTACAAGTAGCAACACGTGTAGGACAGGCACGGACTATTATTGTAGGCACGTTTCTTAGGGGCCTATTGAAATGGAAGATTGCAGCTCTATTACTCTCTTTTTCTCTCTCAATCTTTCATTCTCTCTCTTAAAGTCTCTCCTAGTCTCTCCATCTCTGTCTCACTTTCTCTCTTACTCATTCTCAATTTCCGTTTCTTTTCTCTGTCCCTCTCTTTTTTAGTCTTGTTCTCTCTCTTTCCGTCTCTTTCTCAGTACCTCGTTTTCTCAGTCACCCTCTCTGCATCTTTCTCTATGTCTCTCTGCCTCTCCATTTCTCTCTTTCTTGGTCCATTTCCGCCTCTCTCCCTCTCTCTTTCTCTCTCTCTCTCTCTCTCTCTCTCTCTCTCTCTTTCTCACTCTCTCTCACTCTCTCTATCTCCCTCCATCCACCTCTCTCTCACTCTCTTTCTCTCTCTTTTTCTCTCTTTCAATCTCCCAGTATATCTCACGGTCCCTCTTTCTCTCTCTCTCTCCCCTGTAGCTAGTTTACTGCACCTTTACATGGGTAGCGGGAGCTGTTGTGTTTTTAGTAAGCGCCTGAGTGGCAGGCAGTCTGGCCTCCAATGCTCGCTCAGGGCCTGTCAACACGCAATGACAGGTGTCGGCTGGCTAACTGTTGTCGTAGGACTGGACTGCCAGAAAACGTTGATCCTATTTTCTACCACTCCGGCGATAGCATCTCTGTGAAATGATAAGCAAAAAAGTGAGCCGATTCTTCTTCCGGTTCAGAACCTCGCCCGAGTGCTCAGCCTTGGCACTCGGTTAGGGGTGACATGTGACCACATAACGCTCTCTCTGGGCACACAAAAGTTTATTTTTTGAGTTTAACTTGGGGCAATGCTTGGCTATTAAGGGCAATCGCTCGACACCATACAGCAATCTATGATCATCTGATAACATTACAAGCAAAGAGGTGTGAGAAGATCCAATGTTATTAGCTTACTACAGTGTGCTGTATTAAAAGTGCATTCGAATTCTTTCCACTGTTGTCGATCCCACATTAGAGGGCGATGCCCAACAATCGAAAGCGACGGCCTGAGAAAATACGGAAATCTGTAACGGTGCAGTAAAAATACGGTGCAGTAAAAAGACTCGTCGATACTGGGTGACGCAGCGATTTAGATTTCTCGTTCATCTATACTCAATTATTTGATCCACTCAGGAAGGTTCACCCTTGTAAGATGCAGCTGGCTTCCATCTATCCGTTGAGCTTCCACTTTGCGTGGTCTCGGATATTGCTTCAGCATTTGCCTTCTCAGCCGGCAGTTCATTGCTTCATCTCCAACTACCGTTAATTACTAAAGCCTTCACTTCCACCCTAGGTGGAGATACTGATGACGCTAATACCGGAAGCTCTTGGGCTGCCTTATGGATGGGGCCAGCAGCATCTGGCATGCAGGCGCTGAATGATTGTACTTGCCATACTCGATGGTTGCCACCTGATCGTGAGCTCGTCCTTCCTTCAAAACTTGGAAGACTCAGTTGCACACCCGAATACATAAATAAATAACTATAATTCATTTGCATAACACTCAAGAGAGATTAATATCTATACGGGGGCTTCACACATGCCACAGGGCTAGCATGGTTCAACCTCTCATGTCACCACCAGCTCTTTCTCGTTCATTCTCTCTCCCCAAGTCTCCCAGTCACTTTCTCTCTCAGTTTCTCTGGATCTATTTTTTTGCTAGTTTATAGTGCTGTCTTTCCATTGTGCATATCTTCGATAAAGGACAATCGTTTCCCACTCCATCATCATCGTAATCGCTATGTGCACTAGGAATCTAGTCAATGTTCCAGCCATGGAGTTTGCTTAAAAATTTAAAGACCATGCACAGACTAAGCTGGCGAAAAGCTTCTTGTACACATAAACGTTGTTCTATGATCAGTTTCAGGTTCAATTACGAAATTAAAGTCATTGACATAGCACCTCACAGCTTCATAAGGTAGAAAATGCATGTTCCGAAACGATTTAGTTTTCAGTTAGGGATGCTGCCCTTTGAAAGTCTGTTCCTTCGATCGTATGAGCACACCTAAGTGAGTGGAATCTTACATAGAGAAACATTAGGAATTACACAGAATTTCTGTGAGTGCAACGATTCACTTAGGGAAGGCTGATTTTACGAGCTAGGGTTACTGTTATTTTCAGATCAGCCGGTCGCTCTCATCCTGTCAGTTGTAACTTATCATAGTATAATGTGCAATTTATCAGCTATAACATTTCAACGATTGCAAATAATTGCAAAAACGCCACGCCTAACGTTTGCAGTTCTTCAACTTTATAATAAAAACCTATGCCTCTACGAAAGTTTTTGGTATAGCCTGCCGTCACTGGCTATGCTAATAGCCTTGAAATTTTTTTTTAGTAGGATGGTAATTTATGGGGTCGCTATGGAAGACCCTGATTCATTGCAGAACAAGAGCATCTAGCGAAACGTAACGTATCATTCAACGTCCATTACTCCACATTGCATAAAAGACAACGTGGGTGTTAGGGAGGAAAGTTTTGCATAGCAAACTCGCAGCCCAAGCAGGTTTCGGTGCACATTCGGTAGCTAACAGACTTTATTTTGCACAGCAAAGATAAAGTGAGAATCAAGGTAAAGTCAGGAGAGAAGTTGAGGTAACGAGTAGCCTATAAGATGCGCCTGACTTGAGATTTCTCTCAAATCATGTAACTGGCTCGTAGCCCTGTTATATGCCATCCTCAATTTTGGGGACACGAATCTGTGTGTTGACTTTTGCGTGTTTTGGTGGTTCAATGCTAAATAGTGACATTAATAAAACGGATCCAAAGTCAAAACTTAAGGCTGCAATAGATCACTTCAAAATAAAGTGAATAACTTATAACTTGGGTAAAAAGAGTAGAGCCACGTGATACTTTACTGCATTTATATCTTGAACGTATTATTACATCGTGTGCAAGTGGCACAACTTCATATACAAGCAGCATTATAGTTTATTGTATAAGTGACTTGATATCAAAATACCACAAGCATTGAACTATACTTGAAAAGAATAACTCTATTTATAAATATTCTCATATTTATGCAAATCACTGTATCAAGATCTACACAAATTATCATTTAAAAAGTTTTCTAGGCTACAGCTGGTGCAGGCGTAGGGAACGGTCGAATGACTAAGCAGCAGCAACTCGAATAATATTGGTCTTCGTTCGTTTCGCCTTGAGGTGCCTGCTTTTACTACAGCGAGTTCCTGCCGACATCCTTGGGCGTTTCTTCCCTTCTTTATTTTTCTCACCGTATCTCACGTGGCCGACCACACTTGTGTTGGTGGCATGACTTGCTGTTGAGTCGTTGCACGACTCTTCTCTTGCCACGTTCAGTGTCGTGGCCAGTTGTCAACTTCCGGTTGTTGTAGCTAGTTCCTATCACTCTCATTACTATCGTGGCCACAAACTTTCAAAATAAAATTGTGTGCAGTGACGTCTCCATGCACATCTATGCATTCGAAGTGCTGCTGAACAGCACGTAGGTGCTCCTCTCTTGTCGCAGCAGGATCGATTTCGATATTAAACACTTGTGCATAGCGCCTTAGAGAAGTATCCGAAAGACACTTCAAGTCAGCTGCCATCATCGTTGGTTTCCTTGTTAGTGATGTTGTCCTTCGGAGGCGCGCATCTTCGATGAAGGTTGCATAATAACCGCAAATAAGATTATGTGGAACCTTAAATAGAAAAGATTCATGATTACGATTAATTATCAGTCGGTCCAGCGAGATCTGGTAAAACAGTGCTGCAACAAAAAATTTAAACAGTTTCGAGTAATAAATTATTGTTTCCTTTCCATTCCGAGTCAGGCTTTTCTCTGTCTGTCTGTCGTTCTGTCTGTCTCTTTCTACCTCTATTTTTTCTTAAGCTTTTGTTCTTCGCTCCCTTAATCTCTTTTACTCGGCCTCTCTCACTGCCTCTATTCTAAAGTAAATAACAGATACAAGTTTCATAGTCTCCACATTATGTTGATGCGTTTTCTGATATCCTTTAGGTATTTATTTGTTACTAAATTCTTATTCTATCTGCAGCTATCAATGTCCAAACAGAAATTGCTATTAAGTCATACGGGAATTGAGTGACCTGATCTCCTAGCTAAGCCAAGAATCAAGGCTTACAATAATGGGGTCGATAGGAAGTTACCTGATGAAACTGTATTGCCAATCGAGGAGATTCTACTAACCTCAGGTGGGAAGAGATACAAACAAAGACAGGGGCATGAGGACATTGCTTTCGTACTGGCCGGAGAGGCTCAAATTAAACGGTTTTAGCAGACAGACCATCCATTTATAAAAGTGGTAACAGCTTTCTGGAATTTCCTACGTTTCTGGCTTCATGCAGCGTCTGCTCTTTCATACTGCTGTCTAGTGTAATCACAAACCTTCCAGGCCGGAAACTTGTAGCAGCAAAAGGCTCAGTGCAAGACCGTGAAGGACCAGTGCTAAAGAGATAATGTCAGTTTAGCATCAACACGGTCATAGCAGTCGTGAGGCTGGATGACGGCATGGCAATGGCGAATTCACCAGCAAATATGCAATCAACAAAATATTCTAGCTGTGGTTCGATTGTGCGACCAGCTAGGTGTCGTCTGCTCATCGGTATCAAAGCACTGCCGAATAGATTTGCCGCGTTTCGAGAACTTGCAAAATCATGCAAGGACAATAAATAGATTAGCATTAGTAAATATTGGGTAGTATGAGGCTTGCTAGTGGTGGCATGTTCGAGCCAACTAAACAACAAAAGCTTCAGCTCATCAGCAGTGACAAAGCAGACAGTGACCGGCGGGCCCACGACTATGTCTAAGGGTTAGATTACGACTAGCTACGTACTTTATTAAAGACAAAAAAAATTGGCCATATTTGTCAAGTGGAAAACTAAGATTGAGGGTTTTAACAAGTAAAGATGGGGCTATTGGCTTGATTGTTTTAAAGTTACATCGACATTTTGAGACGAGCTAGTGATGGTTCGGGCTGCATGGCCACAAAAGGCGTCGAGGCTTTACCTCATATCTAAGGTATTGTAGATCAATGCACGCATCTTCAGGTTAGCTTGTCTGGGAAATTGGACTGCAGGTGCCAACAATCAGCTCGGGTATAAGTACATTTAGCAGCAACATGACCCTAAATATGCAGCATGGTCAGTAAATTTCATAATAATCAGATGCATGGCAGATGCAATGGCCCAGCAAGTCACGAGATCTGTCCCTTTAGAGCATTTATCCGACGACTTCAACAGGCACATGAGGCGGGATGAGCTGTTCGGTCAGCAGAAGGAGCTGCTAGTTTCAATAAAACTCACTTCTCTGTGGAACGCTTAAGCAGAAACGTCTACACAGAAGGAAACTTGTGCCATTCATCCATAGGTGGACCGAAATAGAATTCACATAGAATCGCAGTGGGCCGACCACTTTAATAAAAAAAATACAATCATAGCCGATTCCACCACCTCATCGTGTAACAGCACAATAGCATTGTCGCTTATCATCACAGCTGTAATTTTCAATCAGCGACCGCCCAACTGCAGGATTCAAACCAACGACCCTTATCGTGAGTTGCCGGCACTTTGTCTCCTGTACTATCACTGCCGAGTACGTGCAAAGAATATTTGTGTTTGTTGGAACGGTGCAAATTATTTGCACTTGCTCTGCACAAATACGTAGCATCTGATATCTTGGACAACGTCCTTTCTACCTACCTAAACGAGTAGCAGCCACAGCACCCGTAGCCATCCTATTTTGTTTACGGACCAATTAAAAAGGTAATATAGACCAAGAGAATCTAAGCGACTTTCACCCAGGCCATCCTGTTGCCGTTCCTATCAAAAACAATAGCAAGAAGTGAACCACCTGAACTCCTGATATTGGGACCATAAACCTAGCAAGTAAGTTACAATCTGAGCTTGGACCCAATTACTTCAGTGTCAGCATTACCTCGGGAATGACGGTTTGGATAAAGTCTTTTGTCAGGATTCATCTTCCGACATCATTCGATACCATTGATAACAATTTATTCTCGAGCACCTTGTATCTCAAGAGGGCCTCACTAAGACGGTATTGCAATGGTTCACGGCCTACCTCAGTGGGAGACTCCAGATGCTTGACGTAAGCGAGCAAAGAGCATCCAAAGTGCCACTGAAGTCTAGGCAACCTCCTGCTCTGTGCATGGTTCAATTCTTTTCAAAGTTCGTATTTTCCCGCTTGCTGATGTCATCGTCAAGAACAACATTGGCCTTCACTTGTATGCAGGTGACATTCACTCGTACTTTTTCTTTGACATCTCCAAACCCTCTATCATGTCTAATTCTCCAACAACTTTTCTGTCTGTATCGATCGAATTCACACAGGGAACGCTGGAAACTTACATAGATTTAACGACGACAGAAAACCCAATCACTTGTTATGGATAACCCAAATGGCGATTCAGAAATTGGAAAACCTAACCCTCACAATCAGCTGCGCCAGCATATCTCTAGTTGAATCTCCAAGTAATCTGGTGTCCTGTTCCAAAATGACCTTTATTAAGACGACCACATCAAATGCATACTCACGTTTGCTGACTTTTAGCCTCATAACAGTGCCAGAATTCGAGCTTGCTTAGACAGTACTACATTCAAATTGGTCCGTACATAAATGAGCTCCCTTCTAGACTTCTGTAAGGCATTTGCTCGTGCTGCTACGTATATAATCGTAGGCATGAAAGGGCCTGGTCATGGTTGGTCTTGTAGGTTAGAGTGAGTAATTTGCTCTGTTTTGGCATCCGTTTATCAACTGGCACCGTCGCAGCTTTTTTGGCACAGGAGACAATTGAGTCTTTATGATTTACTAACCAAACTTCCATCTATATTCAGCACCAGCTGCAAAAGCTTAACGTTTTTTTTTTGGTAGATCAGCAAAATCTAAGTTACAGTAGTCCTGTTTAGTCAGGATAACGAAGCCAGTAAGGTCTTTCGACCGCCACCTGTAGGCTGTCCTTAAATTGGACAGGGATCAAACAAGATGACTACCTCTGGTTACACTCTTCAGAAGAGCTCGTGCACATTGTAAATCAGAGGCTTACGGTCAGTGCAAAAATCCTACTGCTCGGTGCACGTTTCGTGAACTAAGCAGATTCCAAATTACATGCTTGATGTTCTCCCAGGGGGTGTAATCAGGCATGTACAATCAGGAACGTGTATTTGGTACAGAACTGGCATTTGCCACATCGTACCACTTAGCACCGATGTGCACTGGCTCTCAAACAAACAGTCCGTCGACTGCAAGGTTTTCTAGTCCCTATTAGGTCCCTCCATTCTCAGGCTCTAACCTTTATGCTCCTAAACCTTGCACCTCACTACCGACGCACGTTACAACACCCCCTGACAAGAAAACAGTAAAAAAGTACCCAACATTACTAGATGAGTGTAATACAATATCTGCAAAGTGCCTAGAAAGTGAATCTCTTCTCTGAGAGCATTATATATAGATAGTATTATCATTATTATTATTGTTATTGCCTTCTGAAGATGTGAATGATTTTAACACAGTCCAAACAATGACGGTACGAGCGACGATAACGCTGGTAGGTCGTTTGCATAGCTTTCTTAGAGATCTAAATCTAGCTTAAGGCGTTTTACACTTCGATGCATAATAGTCAACAAGCAATGGTTAGTGAAATGTACGGAACTAAGCTTGCAAAGGCAAAAGGATACCATGCTTACACGAGCATGCTAAAAGCATTGGAAATATCTTCCACCAGGGAGGCACACACTATGCGAATGAACCGAGAGAATAATGCATTCGGAGACATTCGTCGATGGTTCGCGACGAAGCGATAGGATGTGCAAGGGCAAAAAAGCTTCACCGTTCAAGGCGCACTTGAGGGCTCTAGCAAATACTTTGAGACTCATGTGCGGGCTACAGGGCACAAATCGAGAGCTAGGCAGCCAATTTAGTGGCGTACCAACGTCTAGACAGCAGAGTACGGCAGGGTCCGACCGTCCGGCGCCTCAAGGTATTCACACGATCAAGTACGAAAAATGCACAGGCCACAACGGGCAACTGCAATCCAATACCCTTTCCCGTTGCCACCCTTCCCCTTCGTTAGTTACGAATATCGTACTTGGTCATTGTATTTGAGCTCCAGGCCTCGCTTCTGGGTTGTCTGAATCGCTCTCGATCCATAAATTGCCTTGCCCACGCTCCGCCGGCAAACGACACCTGAATCAATCAGGCAACACTGTTTCCCATCGCTCTCAAAAGAAAACTGCTCCATACCTGCATGAAAAGAAGGCATCTTAATACTACCTAGTGAGCAACTTGCCAGAAGTGAGACGATTAGCAAAAGAGCAGCGGCTCTACCAATTACCGCATGCACTACGAGTCTACAATACAGCTACAGCGAGCACATGAAACGAACATCATAGGTAGGGCCGTGTCAAGGTAGCATTTCCCGACAACCTTGATATCATGCACATAATAAATACTAATAATAATTATTAATTATATAATATTATTAATAGTAATTATAATACGTTTGATTTATGCACCCTTAGAGGTATCTTTTTTTCTTCTTTAAGCATTCCAAATTTGGGGGATGCAAATGGAGAGGTACATTTAATCGAAAGGAATCATTGTGCCATTGCCAATCGCTTTAGATTCACCGGACGGGTAGATCCTCGATCATGTATTCTTCTTGCCTGCTAATTAGCTGTAATCTTGTACTGCCTTCTGGACAACCAGTTTCAAGGTCAAGCTTATAGCGTTATATTGCCTCACACTCCGCAACCAAAAAGGAAAACGCAAATACTTTCTGCCTTGCTGCAGACCAGCACTATTTGCCGCAGATAAACTCCACGCCCGGCAAGGTATCCACCCAACAGTTTTACAGTGACATGGCTAGTGAGACTTCTGTTTGCAAATGCAAGTTGGATGCTATGGCTACAACTAAAAACAAAACCGCGGGCGATCAGAGACGTGTCGGCAACCATCGCAGCACTAGCTGATTTGCAGGAGGCATCACTGGGCCAACCAATGGCCCAGACATAGTATCTCCTGTGCCCACCTGCCTGGTCGGAGGATTTGGATGGTTCCTATTACTTGCTTAAAGAAAACGTACTAGAACTGCTTCGAGCTCACAATGAGATCTCTCAACCTCCACTGGCTTTGCCTGTCGCATTGCAACACCTGGGAATGATGGGCCGTCAGGCAAAACAGATGCTAACTGCTAGGCAGTGGTCATCTCATTGTAAGGTAGTAGAAGGTTTCGTGAAGAAGGTACAGCTGACAAACAGTGGAGTTCCAGAAAAAACTCTTGCTACATGTTGACAATCACAGAGGGCATAGGAAATGTTCAGGAGGACAAAAGTAAGCAGGACGGAGAGAGTGAAAAGAAGAAGGCAGAGGAGAAACAGTGAAGGTGGAGAACGTGGCAAAACTGGAGACACAAACGCTCTGCTAGCTGTAAGCTTCATGAAAAGAAAAGCATTCGCGTCGTGAAGCCGACGATTTTAACGAAGCAATGCTAGCACTATCAGAAAAGCAAAAACAATATCTACTCTAATTTTTCGAATGCTGACCAAGAATGATATTGGCTACCTATAGTTTGACCAAACCATGGTTTTAATTGTCGAAGACGCAAGAAATTCGAACAGATAGTTTTGATAGTTCTAGAGGATCAAGCCTCTTTCGGAATGACAAAGGTTCATGTGATTAAATAGGCGGTTGAGCCTTAAGAACAGCCTGGTTCACGAGGCAACTTGCTCGTGCACAGTTGGTTTGACTTTGCGGGCATAATCTCTCCTATTCGTCCTCTTTCTCCCTTTCTCAAAAAATCTCTATAATTTACTGTTGTTTTCTCTTCCCTACGTCCACCCAAAATTCCCGATCGTCACTTGAATTAGGAAACGGATTTAGCCAGTGGAGGAAACCTGAAAAACTAGTGCCCCATGAAAACAGCCCTCATCACCGTCAATATTTCATTCCATCAAAGGAAAAAAGCGGATACTTCTCTAAATAAGTGGAATGGACGCTGCTGTTGACGCTCATACGTCATCGAAAAAATCGATGGCGAGACATTCTAAAGAGAGTTGTCAGCAAAATCAAATTAGTGGTTTTGTAAAACATGTCACTGAGTTGTCATCTAGGCAGTCTTTGCCTGACTGATGAGAAAAACCTTTAAAGCGTCTTGACCACAGCAGTAACAATCCAAGGCCAGCCTCTTATTTGTCTCCTAAGCCTAAACCTAAAATGAATGGCTATTTATACTTGCATAGACAGTGTAAGACAAGCACCTCAGTGATTGACGGTTAAACCAGGGCTATAGAATACTATTAAATTCAGCTGCTGATTTGGCTTACAGCCGGCAGCCGTGCAAGGTCATTAGATATGTCGATGTCCATTTGGCTAACAAAACAGCAATAATCAGGACTCTGTTATAATTTCTATTGTAGTCTATGAAAAAGATGATGCAGCTAAACGAGGGTCTCATCGTGGACCAACTTTATCCGGCAAAAGTCCTGGCAAGATTGCTGGTCGCAATGCTAAGTCAGCAGCCATGTCTGGCTACTTGTTTAGTGTCCTTAAGAGCAGGAACTCACGTCCCAAGAACATATGCTATTGTCAACTATTATATATTTAAAACCATAGATGACACTCACTTATTCTTTTCAAGGTCAACTCCGAGGTGAGAAGTAATGTACAAAGTGTTAGCGATGACGCCTAAACGTAACTCGGCAACAAGATGAAAAGCAAAGGAGTACAGGCCGTGAAAGCTTACCACGGTGGACAGAACAGAATTGTGATTTTGTGGAGCCACTGCCTGAGGACACAAGTTAAACACTTGAAACAAGATTTGAATCAGATTGACCCACTGCATTGGGTTCTGAGTTGTATCAATTACCAAGTGACCATTACTTTAGCAAGCTGAAGATAATCAGCTTGTATCTTATAACATCGCCGGACAAGTTGACTCTCAGACCTGGCTCGAAGTTAAACGTAAAGAAAAACATTTAAAGTTCTGAACTATCAAGTTGTAGTAGACCAGTTTAACGTGTTGAAGAAAACTTGATTACGTCCAAGACCAGGCAAATACATTCAAGTTAAAGATGGCATTGATTCATTATACATTTAATACAGTTGATAACAATGTTCTTGAATCATTTTGCCACCTTGCTTGCTGTTTGCATCTCTTGACCGGAGGAGCTACATTGTAGCAACCTTGGAAGAGGTGGTGGGATGCCATTTGTAGGTTTGTTCGGGGGTGCAGAAAGATCGCACTGTCCGCACTGGTTAAAGCAATTGTGAGTTTGGATGACGGCTTGCAACTAGCAAATTCACCGACCCCTGTACTATCAACAACTATTCTGGAATTGTGTCAACGGCCTCAGCAGCCGGATCTGGCCAGATGATTGAGACGGCTTCACTGCTGAATTAAACTACCTCATTTTGAGGCCTTGAACAGTTGCACACGGCCGCTGCAGGGATTGATATTGGTAAAGATGTGGCCAGTATGAGGAACGCCACCGATATTTTTTCCAGCTGCTCGCTAAACGCAAGCTACTGCTCAAAGGCTGTCACAAAGCAAACCGCTGACTTTAATACTACGACTATGCCTAGTAGACAGAACAAGACTTGAATCGTGCTTACTAGACCGAAGAAACCAGTAATTACACCAGAAATGCTGTATATGCTGCTCGCACTGCGACAAAAGAGTGGTGTCTGCACGACCATACGTTGATAGCTTAAGCAATGTGCTGAGCAACCGCTTGAAAGATCCACCAATCGCTATGATTGTCCTAAGAAGCTGCATTTTTGGAGGCAACCATTGCCATTTATGTCTCCGAAGAAGCTTTCTTTTGTAGGATGACTGCACCGATATTGAGTATCTATACCAATATGTGAACGTATCTATTTGCGACTAAATAACTATTTTAAACACGCCGTTTTAATTCCGTGTGGAGCCAATTTGAAATGCTGCTCCACTTGTATGTTATGAAAGCATCAAAGCTACAATTGTGTCAACAGTGGACCTCCTGTGGAGATTGCTCTTTCTAATGCGTATACGAAAGTGCATTTAGATATATTAAAAGTACACAACTTCAACCCGAACATGACACAAGATTTGCTGCAAAGGCGGCAACATCGAATGGCTAGTGGTAGTATGCTTTACGTCAGAAACATCGAAGAGAGGAAATAAGCAAAAGGTCAGTATGCAAAAATAGTTGCAGCGTGCACAGTGTCATCACGGATATGCACATACATGATTTGTAACATACTCAACTACTGCCATAGTCAATACGTGCATTTCCCCAGCACTCAAGGGAAATTCTAGCAGCTTACTTTTGGATGAAAAGTCCCCACTTGAAAATGGAGCTTAGCTTTGATGCGATAGCTAAACGTTACAAATTGTGAATTCGCTAAGTCAGGTATTTCGTATCCCCTTGAAATTCATTGTAATTTTCCCTCTAGAAAATGTTGCTATAGGTACAGAGAAGAGCAAAATAGTAAATGTGAAACGTCAGAATACGCTTACTAGGAATGTGAACGCGATGAAACCGATAACTAAGCATTTATTAGCTTAAGAATCCTCTAAAGTTCAGGAAATGCTGAATATAGATCCACCCAAAGTACTTTCGCATGCATGGTGGTCATGTTATCTGCAGCTGTGACCACATGAGAAAAACAGTAAGAAATGGAGACGAACGCATGCTGGTGGTAGCCCTATATTTTTGAAGATTGTCTATTTAAAATGAATGGTTTGCAGGCCACCTACGCAGGAGGCAATACCAACCATTTATTTACATTGCAACGTCTCTCCGTTTAAGGTCGCACACGATTGGATAGAGGCATTCAATTGAACGTTTGTCGAAGATTTACGTTTCCAAAAGACTGCAGCTTAACGTTGGAAATAAGAATAGTACGTGAAGCTGAATTATCGTTTTTTTTGCTATAGCTCTCAAGCCCTATGCAAATTAATTCAATCTCACGAATTAACCTGGAGTTGCCATAGATAAGCCACTTCACGTGATTAAGACAACTTCACCAGTTTAGGTGTACGTGGGGACGCCGCCGGTAGTAACTTTATGCTATAAGTCCAGGGATGGTACAGGAATGAGAGGGTCAGTGCAGATAGCGATCAGATCGACGAGGCAAGGCGAAAGCTACAGCGTCAGACATCAGACTTTATATTATGTGAATAAAATTAACATCTCCCCGTATCGTTTTCATTGAAGATGAAAATACTTGTAGGATACATTCTGAGTAGTGTTCTGTTCGCCTGCTATTCCAATTAGCACAACAGCCTCGGATGTGGTGTGTGCCTGCTGCTTCTGCTGTTGCAATTAGCACAGCAGCCTTGGCCACTAACGTATGCCCCACCGCAGCAGGTGGTTCTACAAGTGACTCGGTGCACAGCTCGGCCTTTGATGACAGGATGTGGCCTGCCACAGATGCACTTCCCCATCTAACGTAAGTCGGCCAGCCAGTTTATGTACCCGTTAACGGTATAAAGATAAGAGTGCAACAGTTGGAGCACCCATTTTTATTGTTATCAAACTGCAAACGAAGCACAATCAATTCTACCAGTCCATACAAGCTCGGTCTGAGCTCTTAAAACTCATTACTTATACACCATGAGTAGCTTACTGCCTGTGGACTCGCTTAGCTGGGTGATAGCAGATGTATATTATGATTTCATTATACGTCACTTCCAGAAGAGCTGGTCACGAAAAACAAAGCTTCGTCAAGTTTTGATGAGACTCAAGTGACACATGTGGCGGCTTGACGGAGCGAAGGACGAACTTTCTTGCTTTATTAACTATAATTGTAGACTTTCGTTTTAACTAATATTTTGGCCAAATAACATTCTCTTAATGTGATTATGCTTCGATTAACATTTCTGATGTGACTTGTCAGGAGACTACAGTTTACCCAACCCTCTCTCTCTCTCTCTCTCTCTCTCTCTCTCTCTCTCTCTCTCTCTCTCTCTCTCTCTCTCTCTCATGTACAATCTCGTATACTCGTCGAATCTTCATGCTCTACTGTTTCTCGATTGGTTTTCATTTAACAAACGTACTGGCAATAAACCTAAAGTACGTCGTTAACTTTTAGTTGTTAATATTTACACTAATATGTTAGATTTATATGTTGATGTCAATGTATTCCTAGTCGGAAATTTTGTTTTAATTTCAGATAGTCTGAGATGCATTCATTAAGGGCTTGCTAATAAGATGCACTCGTCTTCGGCTGAGGTTCGTGAGGTAGCCACGGACTACGGTTTCCCAGTATCATGCTGTAGGTTGAAGTCGACATGTCAGGTTATTTTATTACTATTTTAAAAGTTATCTGCTCATTAGGTTTATCTGTAATTAATGTAAATCTGTTATCATTGGCTGTGTGCTTAATCTTTTGATAGCGAACCTTCGACATATTTGGGAATGGGAATCCATTGATATCACACTTACCAGCTGATAATCGGTTATGGCTGTCTCTCTTCGGGTGAAGGCACTAAGGTTGCCATATTTTCACGAGCTACATTAGATTGATCTATTGCTGGGTGAGTTGGCCATTTCTGAACAGCCGTTTCTGGCCATCGCTCTCACAACCCATCTTGGGCTGACAAGGTATTGCACAGACATTAACAGTATTATACACAAGTCTTCAGCTAAGCTTGGTGTCTTTTCCCTTTTTAGCTGGCAGCTGGGAGAGGGTGTCGCTGATACTGGGACTGCTAGCTGCACTCTTGTTTCAGTCCGAGGATAGGAAGTTCATGCATGTGAATTAAATACTAGCCAGAGTTCTTACTTACCGGTGGCCATTAGTGTCTTCTGATTTGCTTTAGGGTGCTTGGATGAGCACATAGCTGATTGCTTTTGCTTGGATGTAACTGCAGTGCATGTAACTAACCCTTAGCTGTTGATTGTGTTGGAGCAACCTGTCAAGCACGTGGATAGAGTGATGAAGTTCTTTTAGTATACTATGCTAACGATGTATTACTATGATACCATTGTGTAATTTGTATGCATTTAGTTAATTTAAAATAAGTATAATTTAATGTAATTAATAATTTAATATATGCGATCTGACTTCACGTGCATCAGCATGTAGTAATAATAGTTATAATAAAACACGGGTGGCACTCTGAGAGAACTAGAAATCCTTGCCAGGCATTTCACTCGGTCTGCTAATAAATAAATAAATAAATAAATCCTAGCTGATTAAACAGCCTCTTTTTGTATAGCGACAGAAGAGCTTTTGCGGCTATCACCATCGCTTGCAGTGGCGATAGAGAATCGCCCACCGCAGGAATCGAACCGATGACCTCGGGACCGAGGTCGTGAAAGCAACCACCTTACCTAGTGTGCCATCACGGCTCACCGTGACACGGTTGAAAGCAATCCAGCCATCCTATTCATTTTGAATCATTTTCAGCCCTCATACCATGCTATTTAAATTATTCCATGCATTGGGTACGTTTTGAAAAATTATGAAGTGTGGAAATGTCGGCTTTGGAGGATGTATTCCTGTGGCTTTTTGATAATTTGGCTTGCAGCATTTGTAGTCTGCTTCTCCCTCTCAGATCATGGATTGTAAGAGCAAATGCCGCTAAGCATCTCGGTACTATCAGGTTCTAAAAGTCTGGCTCATAATATTAATTCACTTTTTCTCTGTGCTCCCCACACAGCCGGTTGAAATCAGTGCTTGCTTTGTAGGTCACACGAGAAATTGGACCTTTAGGCCAGTCTGAAGCACCATCTTATGCAAGTGCTTTATAACTCGTGAGTTCGACGGCCTGACTGAATGCAGCAGTGCTCCTCCTGCCGTCAAAGAAATCGGAAAATCGGAGGTCGACAGCGGGCATGCACCATGAACTCGCCAACTAGCCAGCATGCATACACATGATGAGTACAGCCACCGGAGACTTCAAGCCTGCTCTGCCGGTTTCACGGTTCAGGCTGTAGCGATCCACAAGGTTCAATGCCTATATTATATTATGCACGACGAAGTAATACTAATAGAATCACAAGTGAGCAAGCTCACTCTCCTATTTACATGACAGCTAGTCCGTTATTGCTCCTTTGCTCGTGAGATAGATCGATAGCTGCACAAAATGTGGCAGCAAAGCTGCAGCAGCTGTACTAATCAATCTGTGAAACCAGCTAAAACAAATTAAGACTTCTTCTTCTTCGTTCAGTGATTCTAAAAATTCTTTGGAAACCCTGCATTTAGTTCGTATGCTCTCAAAGCCTGGAACTCCCTCCCGACCTGAGTCAGAACATCCCCTGACCTGACCACATTAAAAAAGAACTTAAAAATACACCTATTTGGGACAGGATTTAGTGGGTCCCTGTGATTCGTCCTTCATGTGCTTATATGTGCTGACACTGTGCATGCTGCCACTAACCACATTTGCATGCTGACCCTGTGCATGTCACCCCAAACCATGTTATTCATTTTTTTGTTTATCAAGCACGATATTACTCACCATTCAACTGCATTTCCCTTTGCAGCAAATGTAAAGCGCCTAGAGAGAGATTCAGTTCTCTGAGGGCGTTTTATCAAGTGCATTATTATTATTATTATTACTATTATTATGTATTGAGGCACGCAAAGAAATACTTTTCCAAAGTATGCTCAGCTTTTGCACTCTTGGTTCGACCATAATAAAAATAATAATAATGCACTTAATAAAGTTCCCTCAGAGAACTTAACCTCTTTCTAGGTGCTTTAGATTGGCTGCAAAGGAATCACGATCGAATGATGAGTGGTATCATGCTTGATAAAAAACATGAATAACATGGATAGGGGTGACATGCACAAAGTCAGCATGCTAGTGGGGTTAGTGGCAGCATGCACAGCATCAGCACGCATAAGTACATGAAGAACGAATCACAGGGACTCACTAAATGCTTTGCTAAAAAGGCCTGCTTTTAAGTTTTTTTTAAATGCAATCAATTCATGGGATGCTGTGATGCAAGTCGGGAGTGAGTTCCAGGCTTTGGAAGCATACGAACTAAATGCGCGGTCTCCAAAGGATTTGATGTTTGCACGAGGTATTAGTAAACGGTTGGATTCCGAAAAGCGGGTGGTACGACCCTTGGCTTCATGTGAACCTACTGATTTAGATGCTGGTTTAGATTGATGAGATTTAGATTTAGATTTTTTTGTAGGGTGCCTGTAATAGTATCGTCGTTTCTGGCCAACACTCCCATAACCCATCATGGGCTGATCAAGGCTTGGCACTGACATTTACTGTCATACACAGAGGTCTTCCACTGTGAGTGGTTTTACTCCCCTTCTTGGCTGGCTGCTGGGATTGTTCTAGTCCGAGGATAAGAAGTTTGTGCATATGACGGACAGTCTGAAGGCTCCCCTGATTTAGTTTAGTTATGCCGTAAGGAAACAGTACTTCCCTAAAACCACCGGGGATATAACCAAAATCTGGATTAGCCAGCAAGTAATCGGCTAGAGCCTGTTGCACTCTGCCGAACAACTGCATTTGATAGGAAGAGCTGCAGCATTGGTGTGTGGCATTGGTACAAAACTCGGAAGCTCGTTTAGTCTGTCGTTAATAGGGT
The DNA here is from genome assembly GCA_009760855.2 of Cristatella mucedo. NCBI lineage: Eukaryota > Metazoa > Bryozoa > Phylactolaemata > Cristatellidae > Cristatella > Cristatella mucedo. The sequence continues at coordinate 7,894,468 of WPIO01000012.1, forward strand.
AGCTGACATATCACACAACTTTTGCGTGTGCCACTGGCTCCCTACCAAATTTCCGTATCCGATCTATTAGGAGATCTGTACTCGACCCTACAGATAGCTTCACTTGCTTGCATCTTGCAGTTTCTTGCATATGAGTTTAATTTAATGTAATTACTATTGTAATATTTGTGCTCAACTTCAAGCGTACCTGCATTTAATAATGATATAATAGCATGTATGGCACTTTGAGTGCAAAACATCCTTGCTCAGTTCAAGGCTGCCCCTGGGACGGTGCTGCCTGTTTAGCTTGCTGGCAAGCCGGCTTCTTACTCCTCCAATGAGAGCTCCTGCATAGCATGAATGCAGTAGCTCTCATTCAGTGGTTCTGCGACCAGCACCACCTATTCGTCGGCATGTTGCAGTACATTCCGTGCATCAGGATCGTCCTAAAATTATATACAACGAAACCAGTTGCTCATGGTACTCGTCCGGTGCTGCATCCTACAGGGAATACAAATAGCATACCAATGCCTCTTCTGAAATTGATAGGCAAACAGCATCTCGGTACGCATCCCAAATAATCAAGGCTGTGATTTCAAATCTTGCAGTTGGGCGATCCTTTAGTGCCAGCTGTCAGCTGTGGTGATAGATGATAAGGCACTTCTGCCACTATTAAAATGAGGCTGCTAAACAACTAAGTAAGATTTTGTAAGACTTCGATGCTGACTGGTTCTTAATCTTCATTGAGGTATGCGAGCACAACTTTTCTAAAGTATGCTCAATAATTGCACTCTTGGTTTGACCACTGCCGTAACAGGCTCAGGCTGCAGCATCACCTATGCATAGGCTGACCAATTTTCCAAGTCTGCAAGCTTGCAGAGTCAGTCACACAGAGAGTTCATCAAAATCAGAATGCAGCTGCTCTGGCACGATCTTCTGCTGTCATCTGTTCTTAGTACTCATACACCCAAGGTTTCAATCTACTCAATACATAGTACTGGGCACGATTTCAATAAGTGCTAGGTAGCAAACTATTGACAGGTTGCTATTAACAGGTTAGAATATCATGATAATAATAATAATAATATATGTATGACATGTATATATAGTGCCCCAATGGAGCTAAATATCTTTCTAGGCACTTGACAACTCCGGAAAAGAAGCACGGGAATTTGCTATGAAATGCAATTCGAGTAATGACGTGATGTGAAGTGTTTGTGAACTCCAGGCGTTTAGGGCAAAGGAACCGAGGGGACAGTGTTTAGTGGATTTGAGTTCGTTAGAGGCATAGCTAAACAACCCAAGTCAGAGGTGGTGGTGGTACAATGGGAAGCCTGGTTAGATAAAGCCAAAAATGAATTAAAATTACCTAGCCAGGACACTACGAACGAGCGAGTAACATTCTTTGCAAGCCATCGTGGAAGACAGTTCTTCATCCTAGATTCAAATAAAACATGATGGCTAGCTATGGAAGCAATCGTTCTTAATTAACAAAGCTTTTTAAACTTAGGCAGCCGTCGAAGACGACACCTGAATTCCAAGCACATGGTGGCGATCACATAACAGCATCACCTATTAGAAGAGTAAACCATCTAGTCCAGCCACGCGTTTAGGGTGTCCTATGAGAACTTCATTTTCAAGATTAGTTTATCTAGCATCAAGTGAGTCAAGTATGCCAGTCAGCAAGGCATGCAGTTACAAAACGACTTTCATTAAATGAGCACGTATCTTCCATAGTCAAGTCGGCCTAACTTCAGCTTATAGACATTTTCTAAATAAGAGTTTGGACGCCGCAACATCGCATTTAGATACTGAAATACCCTTCATTCAGAGAATCCCGAAATGTGTGCTTTATTGGCTACAACTAGCGTAAAAATCCAGTGGCTTGACTTGTCTGTTGTCGAAGACATAGCTGCCACAGTGCACAGCTTCTGCTGAGCTATGCTTTCTCCCTGTCAAGCATCGATGAATCAACTTCGCGATCATCTATTTAGCCTACAGGTCTCTTCTCTCGCTTGCACTTAATCCTTTCTGAGTGGTCTACGAGGCCCTCGCGGTTGCCAACGGTATAGCAGAGTTCTAGCTTACATTTGCTACTGACACATCGAAGAAAACACACTAACGCTACCAGTATCATCTCACTCTACCTTAGTGAAAGTAAGACTTGCCGGAAGAAGACCAAGGCCGCAGCGATCAAACGGTTGATTAGGGACAACATCACAAGAAATTACACGAGATGACAGTTATGGACCGTCACGTGGTGCTTGAATCCCTACATTTCCTCTGTCTCTTGCATGCACGAAGATCAGCAAAGCCACACTAGCTAGCCGAGCAGTGAGAGGGGGGTCCTTGGTGCAACAGGCCAAATGATAGATCAATGAATTAAATAGCAGCAATGTGCTGCTTTCATCTGCTAACACAATGGCAACCTGCCTCATGCCTCACGAAGGCCCCTGATATCAAGTCGGAATTCAGGACTCGTGGGCTGGGAACATGCAAGCGGCCGACATCGCGCGCTCATCAGACACTACACGCGATAGAAGCGTAGCTGGCTAAGCAAATGAAGGCTCTAGTGCCACGACACAAATGCATCGAAATGACTCACGCTTGTAAGCCATGGCTTCGAGCTATCAGGACGAGATACATGTGTTCCATTCGTGGGTGCCCAGCAGCACGTTTTCAATATGTAATCGGCAACTACGATGCCCAGCGCAAACGCCAGAAAAATTCAATTTAACCTAGTAGAGAATATCGATGCTTAGGGTTCAGTGATAGGTTGACACTGCCGAGGTTTACCTGGTAAAAAGTAGCATCGCTATAAAATCCGTAGTAAAACAACGTTGTCTACACTACGTAGCTTTTGTGCAACTACGACACAATTGTTCTGCAAATAGACAGAATCCGCCAGGGTAGAGAGGCCGGCATAGTGGCAACAAACACTACGTGGGGTTGCAGTTGGAGAGGAAGAGCTCCAAAAGCAACAAATAAAGAGTACTGGCAGCTTGCAAGGACATGGGCATTGAAAGCATTGTCGTTTGCCCAAACAGCATAGAAGCTTCAGTGCGCCTTACCAATGTCAATGCAAGCAGGGTGGAGCATTATGCATCGATGACCAAAATGATTACACGGCAACTGGCTAAGGCAAATGGTTCGAGCTAATGGTGCAAAATAACGCCTCTAATGCAGAGAGGTTGGGCTTAATTTGCTAAGCTGACAAGGAGTTTTCAACTTATGTTTTGAGTTCAAAGCAGAACCTTAGCCCAGGGGCTAAGACATGAATTGCCATGACTATACCATTAAGGTACATATAGGTGTGGAAGGTCTACAAGTTGGACCCTCAGCTTAATATTGTGGACTTTGCATGGCATCCTGCAAGGATTAAGTCTCTTTCAAGGTAATATTCATCCTTTAAAGGAAGCATGTCAAATAGTCAGTCGTGTCTTGCACAGTGTCAGCACATATAAGCACAACAAACAATGAAAACGAACCCTGCAAATGCTGCGAGGAACCAGTACGGCCTCCAAAAGACTCAAGGTTGGTTATATAAACAGCTAAATAACTTTGAGTCACAAGAGTGATCGTCTAGGTATTGGGAAGTAGTTTAAATGGGCCTTAGCAGAGAACCAAAGGACCTAAAGTGACCGTGAAAGCCTAGGAGGTAAGGTGCTTGCTCTTCCTGACCGAGGTCGTGGGTTTGAATCCTGCTGAGGGTGATCCACTATTACCAACTGTAAGCATTAGTGAAAGCCGTTAAGGCTCTTCAGCTGACCTCTGGCTTGACCCTAAGGTTAAGGTGATCGCCTCCATCAAGGTCTGGCCGAGGTTGTAGGCCCGAGCCCTGAGCCATACGTGAAGTACCTAAATGGATATTACATTCTCTTAGGCTGCTACACAAACGAAGAATATTTATTTATATTCACACGAGATATGCTGGCCGAGCACATTATAAGGGGTTGGTTGTCCAATTTCAACATTGGGTTTAATAATAGTTTAATTACTACTATACTACTATATTAGTTTAATTGTGATGCAATCTCGAGAAAGCTTGCTGTCATACAACTGCAAATGCCAGCAATGTATGCAGCAAGAGATCGGAGACAATATTGACATGCTGGATGGCAGGAAGAGATCAAATCACACCTGTGTATTATTTGCATAAAAGTCATGCTCTACATTGTGCTAGGTTGCTGGTGAGGGGAGATAAATTGGGTCTGGCAGATCGAATTCTGTCAGACACCCACCGTTTACTTTCAACAATGAATATCATGACAGCCAATGGAAAGACAGAGAACTTAAAATAGGTCATACCTTAATAAGCTGGTAGCACACATTCACGAAAGTGCCGTCATCGCTGACATGCTTCACAATGTCGGATGGAACAGCTGTATCGAACATGGCTGTTCCGTCGATCTGAGTAGCTCCTCGGAAGTTATACAATGAAAGGTTTGGGATCCCTGCTTCCAGACCTCTCTGATGAAGAGCCAGCCCTACTTCCCACTACAGCGTCCCCCCTGCTGCTGCTGCTGCTGCTGCCAAAGTTCGAAGACCAGTGCAGATTGGATTTGCATATGCTCTAAGCAGCGGCATCGATGCCGGTCAGGTCAGTGCCGAGTCTGTCGAGTGACTGACAAGCAACGATAGAATTTCCATCCCTTCATGACTCTACACGGCTTTACTGGATCTTCATACGAAATCAAGCGGTATTTCGTACTCACCAGAATGTAGATCAGCATTTGATACACAGATAGCACATGAATAGGCTCAACAAAACACCAGTAAACCTAATAAATAGCTCAGCTTCTACTGTAATGTAATGCATCTCTGCCTGTAACTTAAAAGGTTATAAACATGGATATAGCAGTTCGGGGCGGCTGGAAAGGATGTGCCATAGTCGGCACCATGAGAATAGTTGACGTAGTGTTTGGCTCAGTGGTTAAGGTGCTCGCCCCAATCAAGGTCTGGCCCGGGCTATAGGCTCGGGCTCCGTGGCATACGTGAAGCACCTGAATAGAAATTGAGTTCTCTTAGGACGATATGCAACTGAATTACATTTATTCATTTATTTAAAAATCGCAAAAGGAAGTTCCGCAGTCTAGGACCTGCAAAGCAACAGCTTCTGTCACCAACGGCCTGTAAGCTGAGGAATGGAACAGCTAATTTACTGTCCGTAGAGAACCTGAGGGCACTAGAAGGCTGAAAAACGTGCTGCAGTTTCAAATCGTTCGCAAAGCCATTTACACAGACAAACCTCAGTTGTACACAATTTTTAATATATTTTAAGGACGACTACGCATAAAAACACCTGCATGTGCATGAGAATGCGCTAATCTGTATATATAACCCAACAAGCCTACAAGGAATGCAGGGTGCTAAGACAGCAAATTATCTGCAGCACATTTTTAATTCAAGCACATTTTGGTGATCAATCGGCAGCCAACAGCCTTAGATTTCATGTTACCAGCCCAGCACTACCTAAAACCCACGAGGGAAACCTTAACTATCAAACCTGAGTCAAGCATCCTTTTATACATTAAACTGCAATAAGGAGACTAGGCTGTACCTTGGCCAAAAATAGAACGCATCAATTTTAGGATTCTGCAGACACCAAGGATGCTTAAAATCAGAACCTTAAGTGGGCCGACATACCAGTACTGCACAGTGGTGCTGAGGGCATGTCGTCGTCATCACGTGGTTCTGCTCCAGCCAATGTTAAGATGGATCAACTGGAGCCCTCCTTGCCGGAACGTGACTTGCTCCTTGCCAGGTAATTCACTTTCTGCCTGTGCATCGGCCTGTACGAACGCTATCGACTGACTTCTCTCTTATCCCTACGTGCTCCGTAGCAGCACAGCTACAAGATCAGTCTGTAGGCATGCTCGTATGTAGTGCCTGTATGCGATACAATACAGCCGTCGTTGACAGCAAAACAACTCGCTTGTAGGGGCTTCGGTCTTCGTCGAGCCACCATCGCACACCCACGAGCCCCCACAGTGCTACAAGCTGTGACTAGAGCAGCTTCGATAAGCCATCTAGAGACTGCTGAAGGAAAACAGCAACTTTAGTGCACGTGTGCTTACATGTCGCAGTTTAGTGACTCCGAGTAGAAACGTATATGCAATAAGGTAAATAATTGTTGCAACATGATTCGACATCAGAACCGACATTGCAGCTCTAAACAAAGTAACCTATATGCCCAGCAGGCTACTCAAACCTATTAGAAGTGGCAACATGCGTAGGACAAGCACGGTCTAACCTTGTAGGCATGCTTCTTGGGGGCACGTTGAAATAGAAGATGCAGCCCCATAACAAAGGCACCAAAAATGACTACCTAAAATATGAGGCCCCTTCATGTAATGATACTGTAACGCCGAAGGCTCGACGGAGTAGACTTGACCTGCCGCTTACCTGGCGGCGTAACCTAGCGCCTAATGCCGTCCGGTGCGCGCCTACGCGAAATAAGCTGGCCGCCCCGAAACGAGTGCTTCTGGCGCTGACCTGCTTACCGTTACTAAAGGTGGCCGTGAGTCCGGCGCGTGAATTGGAAAGCAAAACACAAATTGGGGATTTTATGGAGCTTTATTCTCAAGCACACAAAGTCGCTGCTCGTCTAGCTCAGTTTTATCTCTACACTCCTCACAAGCTCTCAACAGCACCAACACTCTTTCGGGAGGAATACGTCTCCACACTGAGGCTGCTAATGTCTACAATGGGAAACGACCCAAATAGACGAAGCCCGAACCGGAGCCTAAACCCTTAAAGGAGAACTAGGACTCCACACACGCCAACTACGTCTAGCTCTCACTGGCAAATCCTTATGCCAAGACCACGTGCTAGCTCGAACACGCAAAACACAAAAGAAACACAAAATTCCAGCTCAGGCGCGATACGACCATATTCGGTTGAATCCACCGAATCCTCCTAGCTCTGTCTCGTTCTGTCCGGTCAATCGCCGGCGAACAGCCCGCCTCCTCCCTCGCTTTCAGTGAAACGAGTCTGACGGCATCGAAGCGAGGCCGAAGCGAGGTGCCGAACGAAAGACGACCAAGAGCGAGCGTCGCTTGACCCTTTAGTACTTAGCTGAGACAATGGGGCAAGAGCTTAGTGGTATTGGGCCCGACACCATGGCCCATTACGGTAAGGAATTAATACCATCCCTAGGCCACTGGAATGGCACCTCTGTCCAGCTAGAATGTGCGAATGGGTTCCAGACGAATCTTTCTGGACAGAGTGATGGCGCAGGTTGACAGGCCAGCCAACATCAATCAGCAGCTTCAGCGGGTTTCGGACCAATTCTAAAGGCCGAATCACCACCGCTGGTCTCAGAGCTTCCTGGCTTGCTCTTTAAGCTCTTGCTCTCTAACCGCACCGGCGCCGCCTCTCTGGCTCACTGCTCCAGGACAAAGGAGTTCTAGCCCGCCACCAAACAGCTCTTGTTCACGCTAAAATTCAGCCAAGGCCAGCAAGGCGCTACAATACTAATACACTCTGCCAGTAGTGAAATGAAAAAACTTAATGTTTCAGTTGTCGTCCACTTTGTCTAAGAATAAATCCTGTTTTAGTGTTATGTTGATAAAATTCGTTTCAAGCAACGCTAGAAAAAAGCTTACTTTTGGTACCACAACACAAGACGATCCACAAAGGCTAGCCAATGTGAGGAACCTTGAGAAATCACCAAACCAAGTTCCGGCGGCCATCTCTGAAAAAACCCAGACCAGCAGTACGGCGGGACCGATAGCGCGAGAAAAATGCTTGCGTGAAGAACACGACGCTCGTACCTTGCTCAGAAGGCTGCCACTAAAGCCGACGTCTAGAATAGTACAGCCATTCGGAGTCCGGCGGCTGGTTTATTGGTGCATCCTGTATTAGCAGGACCCACAGAGCGTTTAGCGAGTGCAGCGGTGCAAATTCTTCCGACTCTCGCCACCGTCTAGAAGAACCGCTCGATCTCCGATGCTTCGACGGTCAAGGCCAAAGTGGATGTCGGGCGGCCGAGCCCGGGAGGTGCGACTGCGCGAGCGAAAGCGTGTAGGCTGATGCACTGCTACTGCTGCTCTACTCAGCACCCGGCGGTACGATTCACAAGAAAACCGTCAAATACCGACAAAGAACGAAAGGCCAAACGGCTTAGGCAGTGGAGCGTTTCGGCGTCTGTGTTGTGTAAATGTCCAAATTGGAACCGCTATTAATATGTCAAGGCCGTCTAACGAACTACTGGCTGAGCTGTCCGCTCGACAACCAACTGAACATGAGGCTAGCAATTAATTATAATGAGCCGTCTCGAGCTTGCGAGCGTTCGTATTCTTCCTATCTGTTAGTGTGCCTTTTTTATTCCGGAAAGTGGCGGTAACCGCCGTGGACCTAGACATCGCAAACAATGCAAGTAGCAGACCAGCTATGACGGCATCCAGACTAACGAGCTATTAAAGAGCGCTCGGCACTGCGTGTAGTTTGATTGCCGTCGCGCACTGCACAAAACACCAGCCGGATGAGCAACACCACCAGTTTATTCGACCACGCACCGAGCTGGCGGAAGCGCCGCTACCCTCCCGCAGACGTTCGTCTGCTTCTGTCGTATGTGGTACCGGAACGCTGCGCTCTGATTCGTTCGCGTTGTTGCTTACGCCTAACTTCGCTCCGATTGGCTAGCCGGTGGTCGGGAGGGCCACCCAGCCTAGTACTGGCAGATAATATTTAGGCGTGGTACTGTTACATACTGGGGTATGCATACACAAAAGCACATGCCCTCCTGATCTGGAGATCAATCTAGGGCGCATTCTCTACTTTTTGGCAGCAAGAAGGCTAAACAGTAAGCACATAGTCGTCATAGCGTGCCGGTGGTCTCAGGCCATATCTTGGCCGTAGCTGTCCTCTGGGCTCGTCGGCTCTGGCCGTATTACCAGGGCCAGCATCGGAGTGTTCGTCAAGGAGTTCGTTGGCGTTCGGTACTGGTCTCATGTCCGCTAGGTGGCGGCGGATTCCGTCAATTTCAATGCCAACTCCTTAAGCCGGGGCAGTAACTGTCCCACGAGGCCACGGAGTGGTGCAACGGGTTCCAGGGGGTTTTACGAAAACCCGCTGACCCTGAAACAAGTCACTTCCGTCAGATCTCTCTGTGCGAGGCTCGCGAGCCATCGGAGGTTTCCATTCGTACGAGAAAAGCTGACGGCAAGGCGATGAGCCGGCGTTAAATCCGGTGGTGGCAGAGAGATTGTACCAGTACACTATCATCATTATGTCCCGCCCACACAGGGCTGCCATTCCTTTTATATTTCGGTGGTTTTGCTCTACTATGCCATTTCCAGAGGAGCGGTAGGCACAGCGATACATTGTGTGTATACCCCAACGATCACAAAGCTGGTGAACAGCGTTCGATCGGAAAGTGGCGGAATTGTCCATTAAGAGCTGCCACGGCGGGCCCCTTTCTCTGAATATTTCGTCCAAGTGTCGGACCACCGAGGTCTCGCTCTCGTCGGGTATACGCCACCAGATGGCAAACTTGCTGGGGCCGGTATCGACAAGTGTCAGATACTTGACCCTGTTGAAGAAAATAACGTCAATAGCCAGGCGGCGCCAGTTGGAATCTACGTCCAAATGTCCATGACTCCAAGACTCTGGCGCTGGATCTACAGACCGGCAATGCATGCACGATTTAACAACGCGTTCCGCTATCTCCCGCGTTACGGAAATGCCTGGAAGCAGAGTCTGGCCATGTACAACGTACGGTCAAACCCAAGGTGATGCAAATCGTGGAACGCTCGCAGGTCTGCTTCTTGTGCTGGAGTAGCAGCTGCGAGAATCGATATTGGCTTACGCCACGTCTGCGGTACTCGCGTTAAGTGGTCTGCTTTGTGGTCAGCCGAACGCAACAGTTATATTCTCACCCAAAGGTTGTACTCCTTTATTACGCCGCGTATTATTGCTGTCGTCCGTCGAGCCAATGCCTCGCCTAGACCTCGCGTACGGACCGGCTTATCACCTTCAACAAGCGATCGAAGCCACGAATGCACAGTGGCCGAGTAAGTAAACAATTCGATCTCTCGCAGGCCCCAGGCCAGGGATAAGTTTAGGCTCTTTATGACAGCCTCTAGTTGGGCCAGATTTATACGCGCCACGTCATCTGGCTTTCTAAGCCAAGAGGCATCCTCAACAGTCTGCCCTCCAATTCGTAAGCAGGCGCCTATCGCTAAGCTGCTTGCGTCACACCATACCTGTCCGCTGGGTAATAATATATTGCACTTGCACTTGATAAAGCGCCCTCAGAGAACTTAATCTCTTTCTAGGCGCTTTACATTTGCTGCAAAGTGATACGCAATAGAATAGTAAGTAAAATCATGCTTGAAAAACAAACAAAATGAATAACATGGTTAGGGGTTACATGCACTGGGTCAGCATACAAATGTGGTTAGTGGCAGCATGAACAGTGTCAGCACGCATAAGCACATCGAGGACGAATCACAAGGACCCACTAAATGCTGTCCTAAATAGGTGACACTCTCTTTGCCACCGCCGGATTGGACGCCGGTTCATCGCCTTGCCGTCAGCTTTTCTCGTACGTATGAAAACATCCGATGTCTCGCGAGCCACTCCAGAAACTGGACCCTCTTTTATCACGCGTCGGCTGATCTCCTGTGCCATCCAAAGGACGTCGTCCGTAACCTCGGCATCCCACGACAGGTCTTTTGTGGCTCTCTTTACGCAGCTGCAGGCTGGTCGAAGCCATCCGGCAACGGAAAAATGGCCCGTTAATTGTCCACATCACGAGAAAAGCTGCCTGTGAGTCGCGCACTGAGGTAGCGGTTCAACATCGTTATCTCTGCCCCACTTAAGCTTTCCTTTATGGTCAGTGACGCGAAGCCCAAGTACGCGAACCCGACCAAATTTTCCGGGGACTTAGCTTCGAGCCCGAACTGTCGTAGCAGAAAGATAACATGCTCATTCGTGACAATGTCATTGTTGTCGATTATATCGTCCACGTATGAGTCAGTGCCTTCGCGCACCCGTGGGTCCATAGAAGCACCTTATTTAACGTGGTGGTCATTATCTTAGGCGCTACATTTAATCCGAAGCCCACCCGCTTAAGGCTGTACCGCCTCCCCTGGTAGACGACAACCTGGCATCTCTACAGGGAAGGGTCGACATGAAGCTGTAAGTAAATAGTCTTTGTAAAGGTCGATAATGCTGACGTTACTTCCCATGTGCCTCGCGCCATGTCCGATGTTTCTCGCTGCAAACGTCATCGTAGGCAGTGTGGCTGGAAACGTATTGGTTCAGCTCACGGTAGTCTAAAATGGGCCACACTTTGTCTTTATTACTCTGGAACACTGCCATTAGCGGCACGAGGCCTTTTTACGACCATTTTTTGTCACGGTATACCGCCGAAAAAATCTCTGTCGGAAACACTGACGTCGCTCGACAGTGCCCCGATTGCACTCTCCCGCCCATTGAAGGCTACTGCGCCGCCTTCAGGGCCTATCACCACGCCTCCCAGCTGTCGCACAGCATCCATACCAAGGAGCATATCATATCCAGGTCCGATCTCGGATACGAGGCAGTCCAGCTATATTGCGATGCCCTCACAGAGCATGTCATGCGGCACGCAAAACGGCAACGAGCAACTGCTTCATTGAACGCAATTAATGGCTCGTTCACCGGATAAGACTGCGCCGACGTGGCACGCAGTACCGAATATTTGGTCACTATTGACCGAGAGCAGCCAGTATCAAGGAGCGCCTTCATAATACGACAACCGTTGAGAACATTTATTGTTGGCAGTCGAGTTGACAAGCAGGAGAATGCGCCGGCGCTATTAAATACGCCTCCCCTTACTCGTTTTTTGTCTGCACATCGGTGCGACGCCCCGGACATATCGCTGCTAGGTGCGAGTCGTCGCCGCATACAAAACACAGCCTTCGCTGCCTTTTCGACGAACAGCTGTCTCGAATTATGTGAGCTTCCCTTTTGCAGAAGAAACAAAAACGCGTCCGTGGAGTCAGGCGAGAGCCTCTAGCTCCTAGTGCCTCAGCAGCGGCCGCGTAGCTCGGCTCCTGGCTACTCATAAGCGCTCGAGCCTACTTAACAACCTCAGAAATCGCCATCTTGTCAAGCGCACACGCCGCGCATAGCAGCTTTCGGATATCCTCTGGCAGCCCGGGGACGAAAGCGCATTTTAACAAGTCATCCTTCGCAGCCGCACTTACCAAAGGCCAAAATCGATGCTTATACGTCCACTGGTTCCCCAGCTTGGAGCCATCGTATCGTGAGCTCTTCATAAGCTTTAAATTTATCCGCAGAAAATGCAGTCAGAAGAGCCTCTTTCACGACGGCATAGTATTTCTTTGCCTGACCATCCATGCTTTGGTACACGGCGAACGCTCCACCGTTAAGAACAAATGGCAGGAATTTGTGACGGTCGGCAGCAACAATACCTTGTATCTCTGCCATCAGATCAAACTTTTCAATCCAGCCCAAAAAGTCTCGGCTGCCGTCGAATTGAGTGACGACGTGGCTGAACTTTACGTTCTCTATTTCTGCGGAAGTAGCTTTTAGTTTGATTGCCGTCGCAAACTGCACAAAACGCCAGCCGGACGAGCAACACCACCAGTTATTCAACCACGCACCGAGCCGGCGGAAGCGCCGCTACCCTGCCGCAGATGTTCGTCTGCTTCTGTCGTCTGAGGTACCGGAACGCTGCGCTCTGATTCGTTCACGTTGTTGCTTCACCTACCTGCGCTCCGATTGGCTAACCGGTGGTCGGGAGGGCCACCCAGCCTAGTACTGACAGATTAACAACAATTAGGCGTGGTACTGTCATAGACTGGGGTATGGATAAGCTGTTGCATATGCAGTGCTGCTCGCGTGGGTAATTCACAGTTCCTAGAGGCGCTGACTTCTGCTGGTAATAATATAATATGATTCATTTGTATAGCGCCTCAAGAGATCTAAATCTCTATTCAGGCGCTTCACATATGTCTCAGGGCTCGAGCCCACGACCTCAGTCAAACCTTCGTTGGGGCGAGCACCTTAACCGCTGGACCAACTCAGCTCGGCATAATGACGTTCAACCCCAGCCGGATTCACATCACTCCGCCAGGCCAACGGGTGCTCTGAGTACCAAATTATTAGGCGCGGCAGTCAAACAGTATAAGCTAACTAACCTGGATTTAAGTGCAACAGGTCAGCTGTGGTCGCGCGACTAGCTAGTGTTGCAGCGAGCAGCTTCCCGCTTGTCAACCGGCGAGCGTGAACTTTGTCCACTCGCTCTCTCTCATTGCTCACCCTCTCTTCACTTATCTACTGGCGTTCCGAAGCTACTAATGCAAAGGCTAATACTGCTACATCCGTATGTACGCTCGCTCGTGTGGGTGTGCCTGCGTGCTATACAGCCGTCGTCGTCATCGCTACCGCTCGCTCGTGGGGCCTTCGTTTTTACATTGCGCCGCCGCTGTGCACCGAGCCCCTACGAATTGGCGAGCCTGCAAATTTGTGATCCTGATGATTGATTTGAACGTGCAATCTTAGTCGACCGTAAGCAACTCGACGTGAATACGCAACTCGGCAACCGACCACCAACGACTCGATTAAGAAAGTCAGCGACGAACCAGCAACGACCAACTGGTGCGGCCCAGTACTACTGGGCCGAACATCGTCGCTCGTCGGCGACGCTCCCCTCCGCACATGTGCTGTTGGCTGTGTCTACCCCTCCGCCGACATGGCGACTTGTTTGGCTCCAGCTACGGCGCCCAGCTATGTGCTAGATGGAGACGCAAGCCTCAGTGTAGGTACGATGCACGGCTACGATGCCTCTGCCTACGGCTGCCGACCACGCCCCCCAACGACGCCTCAACCGCGCTCAGCTCCATACCGCGCCCAGTTCCATAGCCCCTGCACTGCTATGTAACTTTAAATTCCGGCCTTGGCATTCCACTAAGCTGATAAGCACACTTAATTACATAGGGCATTGAGTATTCTAAAAAAAGCGTTGCCCATTTACTACAATGAACGAATAGGTTAATAATGATGAGGAATGGAGTCGCCCGAAATGCTTCGCTTGTTGAATTTTTGCTAAGAATGTTTACTATTGGCCCCCTCTCAGTGAAAGGCGTTCCTACCGGCGCCGCCCATGCGTCTCAAAAGGTGGAAGGCGATGCTGAGAACAGCTCTATCGGACCACCAAGCACTTATTACCCGGTAGAAGTGTAGCCGAGTTCCAGGGGTCAGAGGCTTTATCCGGCCAAGCCCAGCCACACTCTGGCCCCGCCGTCGCTCGCCATGTCACATTGCTAAAGTAAGACGAGCTGCCATCAGGTTAAACATCTTCATAATAACGCTTGCGCCAACAACAGAAGGGGAACTAAACAGGTCTACAGGGAGGGTCCTAAACAAAGCATACTATAGAGTCGCAAGGCGACGAAGCAAGCGCGAACAAGCGTGTTAGTTGGTCAGTCGGATTCCGCAGTCCCGCCGTTGTACCAACTCCGAATCCAACACTACGAGCGTACGCCGTAAAAGTGTAGCCGAGTTTTTCGGGTGCTAGCCTATTCCCACTAATGCCCTCTACTATCTATGTCCGTTCTTGGTCGTAACGCCGGCTCTCCGGCAACAGCGGTCCGCGGTTGATCGACTGGGTACACGAGATTTTATATAATACACACGCATGCGCTGTACAGGAGGAAACTAAATAAGTCTACAGGGGAAGGTCCCAAACAGTGTACTCGTCGCCTTGCGTGCGTTGCCGCATCGCCGGAGCACGCCTGCACCCATCCAGTTGCATAACTCGGCGAGACCGGCAGCCTCCAACAGCACGACTGACTCGGTCAACTTTTCCTACCCAAGAGTCGCGGTGAGTTCACGTCACCACATATCCGGCCATGCCGTAGGTCGTACCCCGGCCTAGCCGGTGACCCTTACCCTCATTATGGCCGTCCGGTCCAAGTTAACCGAACATAGTCTGTGTACAAAAAAATCGGGCTAGCTGAGTAACTGCTTGGTTGGTCGGAGTCGACGTTCACGACAGTCGAGAGCTTCCGCCAAAAGATGCCAACTCACGGGGGGGAGTCACGAACACGCTATACGGGGAACGCACAATATACAAGTCACAACAAGGAGCGTGCTATCCAGCTATACTCGGACCTTGGGCACTTGTTGCCCTGCGTGCGTGCCCGCATCGCCGGAGCATGCCTGCAACCATCCAGGTCCATAACTCGGCGAGACCGGGAGCCTCTAAAACCATAAATTGCTCGGCTAACTTCTTCTACCCAAGATCCCCGGTGACCTCTCCTCACCACACTTCCGGCCATACCGTCGGTCAGATCCTGGCCTAGCCGGTGACCCTTACCACATTACAGCCGCCTTGTCTCCGCCAACCGAACCTAGCCAGGGTACAGAAGCACTCTTTTAAACCCTTTGAAGATCGTAACCGTTCCCATGCTATCCGGTTTATGAACCTAATAGCCATTTCATAGTCCTTATGCAATTTGAAGCACCTACAGTACGGGTATTTGACAACAGAGAGTTCAATGGACTGGACAGTCAAGCGTTCGCTGAGACTCGCTACTCAAGTAAAAGTACGAGCACCATCGCTCGAGATCCTGTTCGGCAAAAATAGGCATGAGTATAAATATTTGAGACCGCTTATGCCGTTAGCCTCGTTTCAAGACGGTTATTCCATCAGTGTTAGTATCAGCCGTGAAGTGGTTTTGTTATTAAGTGACCACAACAGCTCTACAGACAAGTCTGCGTACTTTCAGTTACTTTATGTTGCTACAATTTGGGCATGTTTAGGCCGGGACACCGAATCTAAATTGGTCCATGCATTTGTGATATCCCGCCTTGACGGTCTGTAACTCTTTGCTTGCTGGTCTACCGGCTTATGCAATCAGGCGCATACAGCTGGTGCATAAACCCTGCAGCTGGCTTGTCTGCCGTAAACGTTGCTGTTGCCACAACATGCCACTTCTCGCCGACCTGCACTGGCTCCCAGTCAAGCAACGCATTGACTTCCAGCTTGTGTCAGAAACATTTGGATCCCTTCATTCTTTGGCTCAAGCCTACCCATCAAGTATATTCCTCCACCAGGCTAAGCATCATACCACCAGATTTTGGAATCTAGTTGTTTACCTTTACCTCGTTCAAACCTCAAATCCTCTATAGAAGTTTCTGCCAGCAATCTGATCCGCACTTTGCCTGTGAGTCCTTGGCAATTTAGTGCTGGCTGTTGAAGTCGCACAGCTGCTGCATTCCCGTCGCACGTGGCACCACCTATTCTAATAAACTTATAATAATAATAATGATATAATTGATATAGAGCCTACAGAGACTCAAGCTGTTTCTAGGCACTTTACACTTGCTGCAAAGGAAGCACGATCGAATGGCTAGTGGTAGCTTACTCAATAAACAACAAGTATGACATAGTTAAGGGTGACATGCACAAGGTGAGCATGCAAGAATGGTTAGTGGCACCATGCACAGTGTCATCACGCAGAAGCACATTAAGGACGAATCACTGGACCCACTATATGCTGTGATAAATAGATCCGTTTAAACTTCTTTTTAATGATATGATCAAGTTAGAAGAAGTCGTTACAAAAGTCGGGAGCGAGTTCCAGGCCCTCACAGCCAACAGCCCATTGCTTCGGCACCAACTTGTGGTAAATGTAAATGCCTTTGGTTGTCTTCTAGGTGCAGACACTGGTGACACTGATGCTGGCAGCCCTCAGGCTGCCAGATGGATGGGGGGGGGGGGCAGCTGCATTTCGCAAGCCGGCATTGAACCCCAATGCTTGCCGTTCCCCAGTGGCAGCTGGCTGATCGTGAACCCTTCCTTCCATCAAAACTCAGGAGCCTCATTTACACATCAGAACTTAGAAATAAATTACTACAATTCACTAGCATAAACTCAGCAAGAGCTTAATCTCTATTCAGGTGCTTCACATATGCCACAGTGCTCGATTCCACGACCACGGTCGTCAAAGGTGAGCACATTAACCCCTGAGCCAGTCCATTGTAATCAGTTTGCTTTACATAGGTGCACTAGTTACACACAGAGCACCTCTCTCAGGGAAGATAATAATTATAATAACCCACTTGATAAAGCGCCATCAGAGCACTCAATCTCTTTCTAGACTCTTCACATTCGCTACAAAGGAATTACGATCGAATGGTGAGTGGTAACATGCTTGATAAACAACATGAATAACATGGTTAGGGGTGACAGCACAGAGTCGGCGTGCTAGTGTGGTTAGTGGCAGCATGCACAGTGTCATCTGGCATAAGAACATACAGGGAGAATATATATCCTAGCTGATTAAACAGCCTCTTTTTGTATAGCGACAGAAGAGCCTTTACGGCTATCACCACCGCTTGCAGTGGCGATAAAGGATCGCCCACTGCAGGAATCGAACCCACGACCTCGGGACCGAGGTTGTGAAAGCAACCACCTTACCTAGTGTGCCATCACGGCTCACAGTGATCCACTAAATGCAGTCATAAATAGTTGTTTTTAATTTGTTTTTAAAAGTGGTCAAGTCAGGGGATGTCCTGACTGGAATTCGACAGTGATTTCCAGGCTTTGGGAACTAAATGCACGGTCCCAAAGGATTTGCGATTTGTACGAGCTATAGGGAAACGGCTAGTTTCCGAAAAGTGTAGAAAAGTACGATTCTTAGCCTGATTGGGAGTAGATCTGATAGGTTCGCTGGAGCCAAAGAGTGATTGGACCTAAAAGTGAGTGAAAAAACCTTGAAGTCGATTCGTTGCTTGACTGGCAGCCAGTGCAGGTCGGCAGGAACTGGTGTGATTTGGCAACTGCAACTCCCTGAACAGATAAGCCTAGCTGCAGAGTTTTGTACCAGCTCTAAGCACCTGATTGCATATGCCGGTAAGGCAGCAAGCAATAGTTTATGTGTAAAACACTTATATAGGGCTTAAGTTCTTTTAGGGTTCTATACAATTGACACACACACCAAAAACACACACATCACAAACACACACACAGAGACACACACACACACGCACACACACACACACACACATATATATATATATATATATGTGTGTGTGTGTGTGTGTGTGTGTGTGTCTGTGTGTGTGTTTGTGTGTGTGTATGTATTAATGCCGATTTACAGAGAAGCCTTTTGCCAGGATGAATATGAAAACAATGAAAGAACTTCTTAGAAGCCCTGGCTACCCGAAAGAAAGCGGTTCAGTGGCAGCACTCCAGCACAGCAATAATTGAGTTGTGCATGACTGAATATTTCTGCGCTGCCAAATGGGGCCAGTCATTATAACGTGTCTATGCTTGATGTGCTGGTCAATGAAAGACTCGGGAATAGTGTTCTGGCCATGTCGATAATCCTATTCTTTTTACTGGCAGGTCTTTACCACTACTTCCCAAACCTGTCTACCATTTGAGAAGTGCTTATCGCACTTTCTTCATCTGGCATTTATATGCTGTCTGCAATTGATTGCCCACTTTGGGTGTTAGCATCTTTGCTCAAGCGACCAGCCATGTTCCCAGCATTTGCTGCATGGGATTTTTGCTCGGCAGCTTAACTGCCAGCATAGGCCTGGGTCTTTCGTGGAGTTGCCGACGGAGCGATAACGAGAGCTCAAGCTCTGGCCAGCTGCTTGCCTCGCGCCCAAAGGCTTGGGCTAGGGCAAGCAGAGGACCTCGGGTCATATTGCTTGTGAGAATAACAGTTGGAAATGATGCTGCAGACGATTGCATGTAGCCTCAGGAGCCTCCAAGGCAGACAATGCTAACCTGCAGATGTTAGTTAGGAGCTTCTTTAGCCTGAGCTGTTAGCCATGATGTACCGGTTAGTCATGACAGAGGATACTATGAACAGTATGATACAGGGTAGAGGATAAGACGGCAAATGGTGGACAGAAAAGGAAATCATTTCTTAGTCAACTGTTGGTGGCAGCAAGTGTCACCAACTTTCACTCTTTTACCGGGACAGTTCTCCGGCTTCCTGCTCGTGTTATCATGTGGGTTGATATTAGCTGCTACAACTGGTTACACCTGCTGGCAGTGCTTCCTGTGTTGACACATGCAGAGTCCACCGTATCATGGTGCCACCAGCTCTGTCTCTTTCTTTCTCTGTTTTTTCTCTCTTTCTCCTTTTCTCTCCCTTTCTCTCTATTCCCCTCTCATTCTCTTTCTTTCTCTCTCAGCTACATAAAATTGCTAAAATTCGGGCTTGTTTAGATAAGGATACCACGTCTAAGTTGGTCCATACATTCGTGACATTCCATCTCGACTTCTGCGATTCACTGCTTACTGGCCTACCGGCATGTGCGATCAGGCGATTTCAGCTGGTGCAAAACCCTGAAGCTAGGCTTTTCTGTCGTGAGCATCGCAGTTACCACATCACACCACTTCTCGACGACCTGAACTGGCTACCAGTCAAGCAGTGGATCGACTTCAAAGTTTCGTTGCTCACTTTTAGGTCACTTCATTTTTTGGATCCAGCCAATCGCTCAGATCTACTCCCCCACCAGGCCAAGCATCGTACCATCCACTTTTCGGAATCCAACAGTTTACCACTACCTCGTACAAACCCCAAATCCTTTGGAGACAGTGCATTTAGTTCGTCTGCTCCCAAAGCCTGGAACTCTCTCCCAACTTGCGTCAGATTATCCACTGACTTGACCACATTTAAAAAGTACTTAAAAACACACCTATTTAGGACAGCATTTAGTGGGTCCCTGCGATTCGTCTTTCATGTGCTTATACGTGCTGACACTGTGCATGCTGCCACTAACCACATTTGCATGTTGACCCTGTTCATTTCACCCCTAACCATATTATTCATGGTGTTTGTTTATCAAGCATGATATTACTCACCATTCAATTGCATTTCCATTTGCAGCAAATGTAAAGCGCCTAGAAGAGATTGAGTTCTCTGAGGGTGTTTTTTCAAGTGCATTATTATTATTATTATCTCTCTCCCTCGCTTTCTCTCTTAGTCTCTCTCTTTATCTCTCTCTGTCTCTGCCTCTCTTTGTCCCTCTATTTCTCTCTTTTCTGTCTTTTTCTCTCTCTTTTTTCTCTTTATTTATTTCTCTTTCTCTCTCTTTCTTTCTGTCTCTTTGTCTCTTTCTCTCTGTTTCTCTTTTTTTCTCTGTTTCTCTTACTTTCTCTCTCTCTCTCATTGTCTCTCTTTCTCTCGCTGTTTCTCTCTTTCCCTCTCTGTGTCTCTGCCTCTGTTTTTATTTCTATTTCTATTTCTTCCACTCTCCTAATTTCCCTCTCTTTTTCTCTCCGTCTCTAGCTTTCTCTCTCTTCCCCTCTCTTTGTCCCTGTCTCTCTTTTTTATCGATCTTTCTCTTCCTCTGTCTTCTCTCTCTCTTTTTCTCTATAATTTGCTTTCTTTCTCTCCCATTCTTTCTCTTTCTTTTTCTTTCTCTCTCTTCCTCTTTTTATCTCATTCTCTTTTTCTTGTTCTCCTAGTCTCTGCTCGTCTCACCGTCTCAATCTCAGCTTCTCTCTTTTTCATTCTCCCTCTCTCTCTCTTCGCAGTCTTTTTCTGGTTCCTTTTCAGTCTCTAGCTTT